>JAPYZO010010570.1:0-12816 GCA_030522905.1 Torymus flavipes | reverse complement strand
TTACAATGCAAGGATTTTTAACAATAATCCTAATAAACTTTCACAGCTTCCGTCGTTGCAGTTAATTTTAAAATTCAATAGAAGATCATTGTATTAGATTTTCACGACATTAAAATATCAAAACGTAAAATCAACAACATATAGGCACACGAAATATATGAATGCAAATTCGTACGATAAAAGTTCTTCATCATAAATCATATTCTACATTGAATAAATACCTATTCTAACCCTGCCAATAAGAAAATTTCTGTTACACTCACAAACCAAACCCACACCGTAATATCCTCGGCCTCAACACCAGGAGCCGAGCGTCGCGAGCCCATTAACGCCGGCGGCTCCATCATCACCGTAAACCGACTCTCTCCCCATAACCCTCTATACATACACTGCACCGTCATACCTATACGATACCCACCCATCCGCGTTCGGAAAGCGGAATCCGCGGTAATCCGCGTGCGCGCACGAGAGAGAGCGCGGGTAATAAAATAGATAGGATCTCGAGCACGCGCGCGCGGGACTGTATCATTGTTCGGAGCGGCTATATGGGCGAGAGCATGCGCACACAGCGCGTCTTCGTGTGTGGAGTGTGGCTCGCTGTGAGAGGTGCATTTGGATGGAATTTTGGGATGGTGGCGTGGAATGTTGGGTAGGTGGAGTGTGGATAATTTTTTTTTGTGCGGGAATAGTAGGTTATATTTATAGAATTTATAAAGGATGGGGGCGGAGGAGAGTATTTGGTAGTTATTATAGAGTGAGAGATAGAAGAAAAAGCTTGTGGTTTTATAAGATGCAATATTGTGGTCTGGTTTGGGGAATTTATTATTTGTAAAAATATAGATAATTTAAAGTATGTCCAATGAATATAATTGTTTTATAAATGAATCAGCTTTCAAGATTTTATAATTTTTTTTTTATAAATGACAAAGATCCCAACTTGATCGACGTCTAATTTCCATTCGCTAGATACACCTCCTCGCATTAACGTGATTTACTTCACGAGCTTTACGAACATATTTTCCATATGTTTAATATAAACATGCCTTAATTTACGCTGCTCACGAACCCCATTGGAAAACCTAAACGAACCTCACCAAATCTCATTACCGCGTGATATTAGCCATACATTATTACACATTATTAAATACAAACGGCTCTCATTCCCCTTTAATAAATCACAGCCTCGATTTCTCACGCATAAACTCCCCATCACGAACAGCAATAATTTCCGAACCCTCGTATACGCGCATGCAGCAAACTACAATACACCTCAACGTCTTAATTACTCCCTGGCCGTTCATTACCCGGCAAAACACCTCTCTCGCGTCGTCTGAAAAATTCCCCTATCCCAGCGGAAACGAAACTAGTCGAGTGTATATACTTATATGTATTATAGAGCTCTATAGGTGCGCGTGCGCGCTTTATGAAGCCGTAGAGAGCTAGCGCCGCGGGGGTCCCGCGGCGGGCGTGTTGCCGCCTGCCAGCATAAATTACGCGCGATTTTGCAAAAGCAAAGGCGCCGCCGTTATAGTATAGAGAGAGAGAGAGAGAGACGAGCCGTCGACAGCTGACTGTTCGAACGTGTATAGTGCAAAGTGTCGAGGTTAAATTATAGACGCGTGTGTATGGGGATTTGATTTTTGATATAGCTTTTGAGAGGATAGGTGTTGTTTGATGATGGAGAGTGTGTGGTTATAGATGAGGGAAAGAGAAGGAGGAAAATAGTGGGAAAGTGTTTGTTTTGAGGTGTAAGTGAAAAATTTCGAGCGGGAATTTCAAGCGAGTGTGGGAAATATGCTGAAATCTGTAGTTTCTTGTGTATCTATCGTATAAAGTGCTGGGTATTTCCAACATTTCATAATTTATATAATTTTCGATTATTGTGTATTGAGTTTACTTTGACTCTTGAAAAATGCATGGGCATGTGAACCGGGTACAGAATCAACGTTACCACTTTTCCAGAAATAAAAAGAAACTATTGCCAGACTAAAACGATCCCAAAATAAAAAAATGCTTTTTTTACTATTCAATTATTAGCTATCACCCTTATCTGTCAATTTATTCTTACTCATTCGACATTAACGTTCAATAAATCCGTCAAAATCGCCTTTACGTTTCACTCCCACTAATCCCGACGTAAGTCTTATCACATCCAGCCAATCTCCACAATAACCCAGCGCACCCAAAAATTCTTTAAAATCCCGCGGCGAATCGCCCTTCACCCGTTCCGCGATCCACTCCCAACGCTCGCCAGCACAAAAGAGGACTCTCGGCACCTGCGATCAATTAAGCCGCTCTCTCGGCATGTATCAATCACAGAAATTGCCATTGTCTCTCTCTCTCTCTCTTCCTCTCTCGCGTGACCAGCGAATAAAGACGTCGCGGGGTATATACGCGACGTGGATTTATCGCGCGGCGCCCGATTTTGCAATTAGCCGCGAAAAGAAACCGGTATTCTGTGGATTTTCGCGAAACTCGCGATCTCTCTGTGTGTAATTTTAATAAAGTTTATAAATATACCAGCGTTCCTATAATTTTGCCCCATAAATATCAGCGAGGGATTAATTTTTCGGGGGCCCGGTGAGTCAATTTCCGATAATTGATTTTTATGCGTATATATACGCTTCGGAATAATTGCTGCCGAGTTGAGCGCTGCGAATTTCGCCGGAGATTAATAAGTTTCGAGGTGGAAATAATAATTAAGCTTGGATTTTGATCGTATCGCGCGGGCTGCTGTGTCGTCGCGTATTTTGGGTGTGTTTAAATAGATGTCGACTCACCCAAGTTGGGGACACGAGCGAGCGGCAGTTTGTTAAACATGCTTACCTGAAACATAAATACGTGATATATTCATAAAATATGAGGTTTGAAAAACATTAAATTATGGATTTAATGTAACTTCGAAAACTTCTTTCCATAAAAAATACACATATATTTCTACAATAAATTTCCAACTTTTTAATTTCAGCACAAGATAAAAAAAGATGACAAAAATATTATCATAATCATAAATTACATCAAAACTTTGTCATCGCCTCTGTATACTCTTTAAAATAAATTATTTATCGCAACCACCATCCCATAAACAACCACAATATACGATATTCCTCGCCACCGTAAATATATCACGTATTCATTCACCTGAACCGCGCATCACGTTCGATTTTTTCGATTCCGAGCAACCCAAGAGTCGATCTCTCCACGGCGGGCATCGAAATCTCGGAGTCACGTACGCGTGGCTCTCTCTCTCTCTGGAAGATTCGAGAGCGTGTATATAACTTTTTGCCGATCGCGTACGTGACGAGGGCCGCAAGAACCACGACGCACGCACACGTAAACGGATTGTCGCGACAAATTGGCCGGCTAACAGTATATACTTAATCAGCGATTGATAAAAAGTAGCGCGCGCGGGCGTCGCGAAGTGCGAGGAGGAACGTGTGTAGCGGTGTTTTGCGGGGGAAAAATTTGGCGGTATATGACCGAGGGACATCGATGATGGAGTGGAATGCCGGGCCGGTGTCCGTTTACGGGGTTCACAGGTTTTGCGAGCGTTTGAAATAACTTCATGTGCGGAGTGTGCAAAGGGATTTTTTTGATTACGGATGAACTAAATTTCTTTACTTTTCAAAGGTAATTTTGCTTCCTCTTAAAGGAAGCTTTGTGATAGTAAAAAAAAAAGTTTTTGAGAAAATGTGTTAGGTTGTTTAGCAAATTTGTAATCGAAATAACCTATTTTTAGAAAATGTGTGATTTTAACCAGAGAGGACTCATTTTTTTAGATTTTGCTTCCACAGTTGGATAATGGAAAAAAGGGTACCAGTCACCCAAAGACAATTTTCTTTTTTTCACAGTGATCAAAAGCAAATTATAAGCCTTTCAAAAGAAATCGATAATTTAGTTTGGGGAAGCTACGTACCAATACATTGGCAGCGGTTTTTTGATAGTGATTATTTTCTGGAAAATTTTAAAAATGACCACAAATTTCAAAGTATTTAAAAAACATATTTACTCGAGTAACTTATACAATGAAATTACCATATAAAAAGCAAAGAAATTTCATAATTGATAAAAACCTTTTAAAATTCGTCCGAAAAACCAGGCCGCCTCGATCAACCTGCAAACCAACCGCATATCAGCGCCACCCGAATCCCCGTCACCTGCGTGCTGCCGGCCAACCGACCATGAAACCGCCGACGATGTTCATCGACTCTCTTCTCTCTCCTACTCTCGCTCGCGCCGCTTACTCGCTCGCTCTTGCATGTTAACAAGATAATTTCAATAAACCAGTAAGTCAAGCCTCTTCTCTCCTCCCTTTACCCACACACACACACACACACACACGTTATACCGCTTCTTGCGCGTGGAATCGACTCGATGATAATCGGGGGCGACATCGGCGCTCCTCCTCGTTAGCGGCGCCGCGTGACCAACGAGGTGTTTCCTCTTCCTCCTCTGCGCGCATGCGCGCGCGCGATAGGGAATCTCCTTGTTCGGCCGCTTGTTTTCCGCCGATTGCATCGCTATGTAAATTTATTGTTCCGACGTGCGAGCACGACTCCCCTTTCGCGGGTGTGTGTATATAGTAGTAGTAGTATGCAGTCGAGCTAGGGGGGATAAAGGGGGAGAAGATCAGCTGTGCGTCGTCATGTGTTTTCACGCGCGGCTGGGCGAGCTTGCGCACGGCGATCGCGCATGGGAGTATCGGTTGTTAGAGGCGCGGATATAGGAGCTCGGTGCTGGGGAAATGTGGTTTTTGTGGTTTGGAATGTGCAGTTTTGGCGTGCCTGGAAGAAGGTTCGCAGGTGGATTAGGTAATGGTGAATGTTCGGAAGTGAGGTTGTAGAGAATGTTTATGCAAATTTGGAGACAGGATGGATATGGCTGAGAATTAATAGAGTTAAATTTCTATTTAAGTTATATTAAGCGCAAAATAGCAAATTCTTCTTTCTTTTTGTTTCTTTAAATAAAAAAAATTTTCATTCTTAAATAAAGACCTTTTTATCCAAAAAGTTTCATCGAAACATGTCGATTGATAATAAAATTTAAAAATCTAATTAGCATGAGGAAAAATTCTTAAGGAAAATATAAGGATCAGCTTATTATAATATTAAAACCTTACTTTATTTGCATTACACTTATATAAAATTACTTATACAAACACGCTGCGCAACACCATTCCCATACTATAACCGCAAAATAGTATATCGCCGATTTTCCACCTCTACAACACGACCAAAGACATTTTATTAACCCGATTGAGACATCACGCTCGAACTTATTTATCCGCGCATTAAAATATAGCCCCCCCTCTGCTATTATAAAAAATCCCACGCACGCGCAACTCACCCCGCGAGCAAATTCCTCCGTATCGTCTTACATACACATCGCGTTTCGCTCGAGAGGATTCTTCGCCTTAAATCATCGCCCGGCGCAATCCCAAACGCGCGCCATCGTCGTTCGGCTCCATTATGCTCGGCTTTACGCATAAATTACACACACGCGTGTGTAAATTAATTTTTTATCCCAAGCGGGAGCTCGCTGTTAAGCTCCATTAGGAAGTATAACCTTGCGCCCGCGCGGAGAGACGTATAAGTTGCCCTCGCTCGCACGTGCGAGATTGAAATAAACGCCGAAATCGTGCCGCGGCGTGCGGACCATAAGTCAGGTGGTGAGTGCACTGCAGTTAGGCGCGTACGTGTGGCTGAGGGCAGACGCTGCTGCGGATGCAATTTTTCCAGGCTCTTTTCGGTTATCAAAAACGTGATGGACGTGCAGTAGGTGAATCCGACTTGGATTACAGAAAGTCGTGGGATTTTTTTTAAATAGGTATATAGTTTTAAAAATTTTTACAATAGAATTATATATAGTTACTGTTTTAATTTAATTATCAATTATTACAATTTAATTTTTTGGTTTTTAATAATACTCTGCCAAATCAAACATTAAAAATTAAGAAAAAATGTATTATTACACAAAAGATTTACTTTTAAGAAAAAATTGAATATAATATCAGCGAATTAATTGAAAACCCCTTTTTGCTTCTGCAAAAAAATTCACCAAACCAAGAATATAATCCTATAAGTACCTTTCAAAAAAAAAACGTCAAATTAAAAGCGCAACGTAGTAGCCATACCAGGAAAAATCGAGCAGTACTGCTCTCCGCGGTCGTTATAATGAAAACGGAAGGTGTATATAGGCACACACCTCGCATACACACACACATGTACCTGCGCGAGATCGCCGATAAAATCCGATACACGAAACTTCCATACATCTCGCGGGCGATGTATACGCGCAGAATCGCGTTTAATTTACTATCAATTATAACCGCGGGCGACTTTACAACACCCGATCCCCGAGTGCAACTCCGTGTGCAGCAAGCGAACTCGCGCGCGGATTTTAATTGTCGCGTGCGCGTTGGAGTTTCGCCGTTCGTCATCGCGGCTGTAAAATATTCGCGTGGATGCTGTTCTGATTCGTGTGTTAGTGGTGGTATAAATTCGGCGATATGGAATTTCACTGGAGTGAGAGTCGCTGTAGTGTATACGGTTAATTGGAAACTAATTGTTACTTTCTAGTAGTTTGTGAAATTAATAGATGGTATATATATCATTTTCTATGAAATATGAGTAATATATATAATATTATATAGATATTTTTGTCATTAAATTCTAAAGCTATATGACTTTTTGTTATTATTTTTAATCTTCAATATTCTTAAACATTTTCATAGCATGATACTTTATTCAATTTAATTGTATTTAAATTGCAAAGTCTATTTTTAAAATCGAAATAAATTTTCTCGCGTAAATCCGGTCCAAATATATCACGGCGCAACAGCGTTTGTTCGGCCTTTCGAATTGTGGGTGCACGAGGCGAGCGCGATCGGAAAGGGAAACCGGTATACCGGTACCAGTGATCGCTCTTCGTTGTCCTTTAAAATCCGCGCTTTCGATTCCCGTTACGAGAATTTCATGCTATATATAGCGAAATTCATGCGGTAAAAATCCATGCGTTTATTGCTGTTTGAAAGTGCACTTGTTTGACTACTTTTCAATTTTTCTATTTCCCGATTTTTTTTAATACTGGTGCTGAAGATCACACACTATTGAATTTTTTACAATTACTTTTAAGGTGTAGGATGTAGTTTTTTATTATTATTGTGACTTGTATTTAGAAATTAACATACAATATCAAGGACACATGAGTATTCGAAAACAAAGTTTAAAGCCGGCTGGAGTAAACTAGACTGATAAGATCGACAGAAACTTTTAGCATCCGGAAATATCCAAATAGAGCTAGAATCTTACTGATTAGGATAATGACTTCTATTAGACATGCACAAGATAGAAAAAACTTTCTACACTAATTTTCGATTCTTCATTCTATTGTATTTCAAACCTTTGGAATTGACATAGTAAATGCTTATACATGATGTTTTTGAAAATCAAAGTCTAGATCTGAATTTCGTTATCTTTGCAGCTTATTTGCATGCACTAAGACGACGATCATTTCAAATCCTATCTTGAAATACAAGATAAGTAATCATTACAAATGTTAGCTGCAATCTTCAGCAAATAGAGTAGCTTGTTAGAAAGCTCTCGAGTGCATTTCATATGCACAAACTTCGAGATGGTGAAGACGCAAAAACAATAAATAAAGTATGTTTACTCTAGTGTGTAAGTAGTACACATCATCTGCAATAGCTATCGTCACGAATTACGCACTTTATCGGCTCGCTGACATATATTCAGTTTGTGAAGATAGCAAGAAAAACTACGCACGGGACAAAGTTTAATAAATGTTTATGGATCTAAAATTGGTAAGCACAAAAAATAACGATATTACTTTTAGACCGACTTTATGATAATTTCAACTAACAGATAAGCAAATTAAATAATATCTTATATGTATATCACAATCTTTACATTGACGCATTTACTTTTCTTTCCCTATAAATGCCGGAACTGCACGAGCCACTTCAATAAAAAAAAGCTTATCGAAATTCTCACCAAAAAGAAGAACAAACTCCAGCGGTCTTTGGCGATACGCACCCAAACACCCACAATCATTCAATTTTCGACGTCAAACATCTCCACCACCCCAAGCAAGCGCCGTGCGAGCGAGTTTTGAAATATTTTTAAACCGTTTCAAAATATCAGTACTTATATCAATTCCCGAAGTCAAGCCGGCGCGATAACCCCGTGGAGCGACGTAATCTATTTAAAATGTGTACTGATTCACGAGTGAGCGCTGCTCTCTCTCTCTCTCTCTCTCTCTGTGTCTCACTCTTGGCGGGGCGACGGCGTGCACTCAATTCGTCTTCAGCCGCTCGCACGTCAAGACGCCAAGAGATGAGATACACAGACTGGACGCTGTTTCTGGCTTTCGTCACGCTTCTCCTGTTCTTGAGGCGATGGGTCGTCCTGGGAGAAACCCTGCATGGTCTCAGTCATGGCGGTTGCAATTTCAAATGTGAGTTACCACCTTTTTTTCTCAAGTTTCGTGGAGAAGTGTAAACGTGACTGTTGAGGTTATGTGAAACAAGTAGTGTCCGTACTTCACTAAGAATGTGCATTGTTTTTCACGAGTATTAGTGCGAATATGCGTGTATAATGCCACGACTCTATATTTTTAGAAATCATCTGTGATTGATCACTCGCTCGACAAACAGATTTTAATAATCTATACACTTTCCTGTACGTGTTTTTTGCTCGCAATCTTGTAAAGAACTATTTATAAAAGCCCATTACACATATACATCTCTGTTACACGTACATCGGAGTGCGTCTGGAGTTATTCACGTGAAGTAAATATTATTGCAAACATCGCGCTGCGAAATTGATAATGGCGACGACGTAATTTCTCTACTGCTATACAAGACGATAGAGCGCGCGGGACGTATAGATAACCGTGCTAATTGCAGTTGCGTATACTCGATCTTTTCGCACCAAGTCATGCATAACGACGTAACATTTATCAGCTAGCGCACGCGTGTCGTCGTCATGTAGTCCCTCTCGCACACGTGTATCAGAAATTTAAGACTCGAACTATTGCAGATAAGAAGCACGTGGAGGACAAGCCGAACTTCTTCCTGATGACCAACACCGTACCGGGCATCTGTCAGATACACTCGGAGATGGAGAACTCGACGATCAATTACCATCAGGATCGCAAGTACGTCGAGGAGATAAGACCGGAGACCGTGATCGGAGGTCTCAACTATGACGCGCAGAACGGCACGATTCTTTACTGGGCCAAGATCGCGAACGTCGACCACTCGCGGTTGTACAAGGTCAGGCTGAACGACAGTCATTGGGAACCAGTGCTTGACCAGGACGATGATTTCCGTGACATGTCCTACGATTGGATCTCGAAGAACCTTTATATCATCATGGGGGTGCGTAGCCTCATGGTGGCCGTGAACGTCGAGAAGCCCTGGAACCCCACGGTCATCATGTACGACCGCAAACAGCTGACTAGTCTTGCGGTTCATCCCAACAAGGGTTACCTCTTTTTCGTGGAGACGAGCTACTGGTACGGCGTCCAGAACAAGATATACCGAGCGCACCTGGACGGTACCAACGTTATGGCCTTCAACCGTTCCGGCAGCGACATCCGCTACTACATCGCCAGCCTCGTCGTGGACTTCTTTAGCGATCGGCTATACTGGAGTGTACCTGGTATGGACAAGATCCAGCATTCCAATCTCGACGGCCAGGACGTGAGAACCATCACAGGAGTGAACGTGTACTCGGGCCAACTGGACTTGTCCTCGCGTGCCCTCGCCGTTGACATGCACTATGTCTACTATCGTACGTCTGCCGCCAACGTCGTCAGGAGAATCGACAAGGCTAGCGAGGTCAAGGACTCGGATTTCGAATTGACGAACAGTGATGACGCACCCATTACGGAAATCGTGGCCGTGATATTCAAGTCACAGAAGATCCGGAAGGACCATCCTTGTATGGACGACCGAGGTGGCTGTGAGAAGTACTGTTTTGGAGTGCCACAGGGCACGACGATGAAGAGGGTCTGCAAGTGTAGCTTCAACGAGGTCGTGGATGTCGATAGTGTGTCGTGCGTGAAGAGGAGACAATCTTTCGGACATTATTAGTTTGGTATCTGGTGATGGTGGTTGTGATTCCATCCTTTATTTCGCGACGATTGACGATGTGATGGCAGTGCGAGTTTGTGAAAAAAAAAAGAAATAGTGCGGCGTCGTCGATTTGCGCAAACATCGAAGTGTATAGTAATAGATATTACGATTAAGTCAATAGTGATATTATTTTTACATCAATGCAAGAAACGAGGAAACAGACAGGCTGAGTTGTATTATATCGAATGATTTCTGTTTTCAGTTGACAGTCCGAATTGGAAATGTGAATGTATATAGTTCGTAAGTGATAAATAAAATAAATCAATGTTACGAGTATTTCTTATAATTTCATGGTTTTTCATTCGGAATTATTCCTTGGGCCACTAACGCACCTGTTGGATTCCAAACAAGTAAATTATTTAATGAATTTTAATTTATTAATGTTGTTTACCATTTTTAAATGACGTATGCATGTCCTTAAATAAATATAATCTATTTTCAAAAATTTTGGGTGTCAAATTTTACCTAAGAATTGAGCATTCAGTGATAATTTTGGATTTTTTTAAATTAAAATAATTTTATTATTTAAAAGTTGTTTAAAAAAACAGGAAACTTTATATATATGAAATCAACAAGAAAATAATAGAATCTTACCCAACTACTGATACATTTCCGGACCATCATCAACCGAAAACTACACTTTTTTCACACTCACAAAAGAAAATCTTCATCAAACCATCCTCAACTCTCCGCGCACCTTCAATATACGAATCCACACGCGCGCGCATTAACCGTCATATCGCGGCCGCTCGCGCGCTAGACAATGAACGCGTGCGCACGCTTGGCGTTGCGCGCATATAAAATATCCGGGTTATCTTCGGCCAGGGTGTGCCGGACATTGCGCAGCTCGAGAATAAGAGAGAGAGAGAGAGTTGACGGGGGCGTCGACACCCACAATACAAGGCGCGGGACAATGAAATGCGAAGTAGAGCCCGCCCAGTGATATCTCTCCCGATGCACCCGCGCGCAGGCGCCGAGCAAGAGAGAGATTCTTTCGAAGCGCTTTTTTTTTCTTCCTCGTCGTTGGGACGGAGAGGTACAAGGTGCGCCATTGTGTCTGGGATTTTTCTTCGGGGGGGAGTCTCGTCGATTAAGAGTGTATTTAGCGGAGTTTTGTGTACCGAGAGGTTGGTTGTGTGGTAGACCCGTTGCGCGGAGAGTTATCTGTCAATTGTTTTAGAGCAGGATTTTATGGGTAATATACGTTTTAATTTTAGGAATGCGACGGAGTGGAGGTTCTTTCTTCGTTTCAGGTTTTGATTATCAGTTGAGTGAATAGAGAATATGCGGGATTTTATTTTTATTGGCGAGTCGTAAAAAGTGATTTAATGATACGCACGGTTGTGGTATATCAATTATTTTTATCATTCGCGTTCGGCAGTTTTGCACTACAGCTGCATTAATCATATTTGACATTTAAATTGAGATTTTTATTTATTTCACTGATATTTTTCCTGCTGATGTTATTACTACTTTCTCTGATGCTATAAATAACATTCAATTATATCGTTTAATCAGGTTCAAACATCTGATTACAAGCGCTAGCGATTAAAGGGCAGAGAAAGTTGTTTACGGTACTCACTCCCACCTCCTCATTTTTATTGTTGGATTATGTAAATTCCGTATTATTCTTGCTTTGCGTATTATGTACAACGGTGATCTTTGTGCATCATTAAAATAAAATTACCTTCGCTAAGTGATTTTAATTTTTCATATCTTTGTTTTTTATTCCTTTCAAATCATATTTTTTGCATAAATAAGTTTTGAATTTCGTCATGGGGACTTTTGAAAATTCAGACAAATGAAAATTTAGGGAAAAAGGGTATTTATTACGCTGAAACCAACTTTGCATATTTATCGCGACGAGTATCAAGATAAGAGGAGTGAATGGAAAAAAAAATGCGGCTGCACAATACGTTGAGGCGTCGCGCAAAATAAAACGTGCAATCACCCAAATAAGAAGAGAACGAAGAGGAAAGGCGGGTGCTCGCGAATATATATCCGCATGGTTTATTGTGCCACTGCTGTCTACATGCGAAGGTAGGCCTCATAACTTATAATTCATAAATATATAATTTTCGTATTCGATAAAGAATTCATGTTCGCAACGAGGAAAAATTCCGTGCTACATTTTGAAAGTGGCTTTCTTCATACTTTTTATTTTAGTATAGCTTTTAATTCAGTTTTTTATTCTAAAAATTTGAAACTTGGGCATCTTTGATTCAACAAATTACATAGTTGAAAAATTATAAAAAAAAAAAAAAATGTAAAAAAAAGGCATTTCATTTTATTATTTTATCCAAAACTTGCGATATTCTCTTAAAGACCCAAAAACTATACGCACTGTAACACACAACAAAAAATCTACCAAATACCTCACGAAAGAATTACCGATCCTCAATGACGTCAAGTTCACCGAAACGCACGGTATATATTTAATTTCACCGATATCCTTAGCCTCTTCAAACCCAACGACGACAAAAAAGAAACCACACCACAGATCGCCAACAAAAAGATCTCTCTCTCTCTCTCGCCTCTTTAACAACACCTCTGCGAAAAAGTTTCGCGAAGACGCCCCGCGTCGCTCGGTGTGAATCAGCCGCGAGGCTCACGCGCGATCCCCGTCGCGAGAGGAACATACGTGGGCGTTACGCGCG
>JAPYZO010010569.1:0-14605 GCA_030522905.1 Torymus flavipes | reverse complement strand
GTAACGGGATTACAGATTTGGAGAAACAGAAAAAAATAGGCGATGGCATCGGGATTTGAACCCGATCCGTCCGGACAAGAGTCGAGCGCCCTAACCACGAGGCTATCGATCGCACTGTCACCTGGCCCTATTGTATGCGTGATTTCCCGGAATGACGGTACCGCAGGGTTCTACTATGCGCCGACTAGCGCCGAATCTGTGATCTCCGTTATAATATTTACAAATGTATTTACAAATTTAAATCAGAAACGTTCTATCACCAACTAAAAGTTTGAAGTCGAAATGTTAAGTGGTTTTTGGGAACACTTTGGGAAAACAAAATTCGGTTTCCTTCAAAGATTTGCAAAAACTTCTCGATATTTCGTCTTTAGACTTGTACTGAGTGGTTCTTTCGACCAAAAAACTCTATACATTAGTACTTTCAGTGTATCTTATAAGGCTATTACAACTATACCAATACAATTACTGTATCTAAAAATTTCAGCCAAAAGAAAATCAGCCAAATACTATCGTTGTCAGAGCCGTACTTTCAGTTCTCAGAACGTAACATTTTTTTCAGTGCATTCGAATAAATATAATGTTTGCTATTTATTTCTCAAATACAACGCATGAATTTTGTTGACGCTTTTTAGCGTTCATATGCTTATGAAACAATGTTGCTGTCGCTTTTTAATTATCATATGCAGCTCATGAATTTTGCCGCCCTTCATAATTTTATCCTTATACATAATTAGGCTTTATTTAACATTTCATTTTATTAATCAAAAACTATTTGATAGTAAAAATATTATTCTGAACGAAATAAGCTTAAGTGATACATATAGAGTCTTAATAAGAAAATTAAAAATAGCCACAATCTTATATTATCTGTAAATATTAGAAGCTTAAATACAAACTTTTCCAAACTTCACATGCTTATTGAAAATTTTGTTACAAAACCAAGTGTCATAATATGTTCAGAAACATGAACTAAAACGGTGGCGTTGTAATGTACGTAAAAAATAATCTAATTGTATACACTGAAATAGTAATTATTGGTAAGCTAAGTATATTAAGCGTTCAAATAAAATTTGTAAACAACATATTTGTAAGAATATCTGCAATGTACAGATGTCATGTGATAACAAAGACCGTATTTAATTACCATTTTGATAAATATCTAAAAATTAATAGGATTAAAAATCTAAAAACCATATTCTTGATGGTGACTTTAATATGGATATTTTGCACAGTAATATCAAGAATAACGAAGCGAGTAATAATACAAATAATCAGGAATTTCTCAATAACTTATTCGAAATGAATATTCTCCATGCTTTACAGGCATTACTGATCTTGTATTGATAATATTCCCTATATAAAAAAGTCATGACCGGATGTTGTGAAGCCAAAATAAACGTTGTGTGATTGGCTCATGTAGTGCGCATGCGCCTAAGTCAGGAAGTCGAAACGTTTTCTAGGTTAGGGCGCGCAACGCGTGCTGTTCAAATCTCGAGTATTTATTAAATCTATCACATTTGAAACTACATCTTACAAACTAACAAACCCTATTACTGATCATTACGCAATACTCATAAATATAGATAATATACATTATTAACTAAACTCCTTTCAGAATTTGGAACCTATAAATTATAGAAACCTAATACATATAGAAAATAGTATAAACTGGTAAAAGATATTATCAATACAAGATCCTGAATTTGCTGTAGAAACATTGATTGAACTAAAGCAGTGCGAGAATGTATTTTGCACACTAGTGTGGGAATACGCTATACTTTGCGCACTCATTCGGGTTCGCAAAATCGTTATGTGTGCAACTAGTTAGGATAGTTATTTTCGATACAAGTGCGAAAAAGTGATTTTATCCTCGGGTGGACGTTTGCGCCCGAACGAAGTGAGAGCGAAAAGGCCACACGAGGATAAAATCACTTTCTCACTCGTGTACCGAACATTATTTTTTGACACGACATGTGTGAAGCTTAATTTAAGGCATGTTTTTTTACTAGAGCGTGTGCGAAATCGAGCTTTGCGTACGGAGTGTTAAAAAAAGTATACGCAACACGTGCACAATAGGTCACCGCCCGCACTCGTCTCTTTTGTCACCCGCGCTGTGCTCAGGCGACAAACTCATATGCAGGTAATTAAAGAAGTTACAATATTGTCCGGAAATAAACATAATCAAGCCGAGCAAGCTATTTTTTCTAGTATTAAGGTAGTAACGCAGGTCTGAGAATTTCAGTTAAGAATTAACTGAAACTTAACGGATAGATAGATTGTAATATTAAAGTGACTCAGTTAAATTTTGTTGTATGTATGGTAGCGGAGAAAAAAGTTTTCAATATTTTCTTTCTCGAGCATTTAACATTAAGTCTTATGAGAAAACGTGTTTTTCATAGAATTATATACAAAAACTGCTGTTTAGATTTTAATAAAATTTTGCACCAAATTACTTCACGAGCTGATCATAGTAGAAGATCTGACATAAACTCGAACATACCGTAAATCGTATACAAAATAAACAAGATGTGTACATATATACAGCTGTTCTGCTCCGCAACGCTAATCAAATGCTAGAGTTCGCTCACTTGACTAGATCAGTTTCTGCGTTACTACATTAAATTAAAGAGGGGCGATAATATGCGATGCAATATGCAAATTGGAAGTAGAATACGTAGAACGAAACACCTTGAATTTATTTTCTATAAACTAACTCAAGTTTTGCAAACAAAAATTTTGATGCTATGCTCTAACCTCAAAATCATAACTTTGATATGATTCTTCGGTGATCGTGGTATAAAATACGGATCGAAACTAATACATAAGTAAACTATTATTTACGTTATATGACTTCGCTGTCGAAAAAGACTATTTATTGTTCGTTCTTTTGAAGTACCCTTAATATGAATTGCTTAGAGCGCACCACATTAAAAAGAACGAATATTATAACAAAAAATGTAATATTAAATAGAATCAATTTATTTGTAAAGTGTAGCTAATGGTAGATTTTTTAATAAGGTGAATCTTGACGCTAATGGCCACTTTTACTACCAGTGTACCAAATTCCAAACTCTTGGAATTTTTAAATGGTGTTTTATTTAAAAACCTTATAAACACTCCACTGGTAGTAAAAGTGGCCATTAGCGTCAAGATTCACAGAATCAATTTATAGTAGACAATTATTCTTTGAACAAAATTTTGCTCTCGACTCATTAATTTATCACTGTCGTAATCTAAAAAATAATCTTACATTCTCAAAAGAGAACAAGAATTTAAGTATAATTGTACCAGAGAAGTCAAGACGTAAGCGCTAAAAACAGCTACACAGCAGCGGTAAGAATTTTTAACTTGTTACCTATTAATTAATCTTAAAGAGCTACATAGTATAATAACAAAGCATCAATTAATTGTACACTTTGACACGGGTGCAGAAGACAATTATTTAGCTCATGTGACGTTTTTCGCACGAGCGAAGCGAGTGAGAAAAGTCACATGAGCTAAAACTCTTCTTACGTACCAGTTTCGAACGGTATATTATGTCACGAGAGGCGAATAATCATATTAAAGTTATGATTTTGAGGTTAGAGTGGTATAAAAGTAAATTAAAACATTTTATTAGATTCAAAATTTAATATGTAACAAAGAATAGTAATAAAGTATAAATATGTAAAAAAGAACCAAATAAAAAACAAATAGTTGAAATATTTGAAAAAAATTTCTTGGGCCTAAAAAAAAAATTTTTACAAAGCATAAAGCAATTTTCTAAACAGTTGAATCCTGCATTTTACCTTCCGTTTATTCATTATTCTTATTTTCTTTTATTTTTATTTTACAGGTTCCATGTAAAGGTTATGCAATTTACATTTTTCATTATTATAATTAGCTCATAAATATTTCTGATTAATAAATTGAGACTTGAGAAACATAATTGATACATGTAAGCGAAGGGGGAGATCTCACCCGAGTCTTTCCTGTCATTCTCACTGTGCTTTGGAAACCGGCTACACCCGTGCGGAAATCACTCGCACGCTTATATCGAAATGTACTAATCCAGAAAATTCTCACTTATATCGAAGTACTATTCTCTCATTAGTATCGAAATGTAATATTCTCTCATTAGTATCGAAATGTACTATTCTCTCCTCTAAGTACTAAAATTTACAGAAATAGATTAAATACGATTCAAATTTAAATTTTAGTGATTTGGTTTCATCGTTTTGAATCGATTTCTATCAAGTTTAATCGAAAGCAATCGAATTAAATTCTGAAAATTGGTATAAAGAATTAGTCTCAAAATCGACTCCAATTCTTTTTAATCTGTTTTTTAGTATACGGGCCCGTATAGTGGGGTTAAGGAGGCTTCGGCGACTTTTAATAAAAAAATGAGAGCATTCTAAAAACCGAATAAAAAGTTCTTTGAAAACCATTGAATTGCTTCAATCTTAATAATAAAAAAAACCGCTTGGTTCAATAAAATATAAAATGAAATATTTTTTCCGGAATATTTCATGGTATTATGAAAATTATAGATCAACGATGAAACAAAAAAGATATCGTTGATTGATTGTAGATAGACGCTTCTGCGCATGCGCGGTATACAGCTGGATAAACAAATTTTTGAATTTTTTCACACTTTTTGACTAAATATCTTTGTTTTTTCATATCTAACAGTAACACGTGGTGTTTTATATTAAATTTAGCTCAAATATTGACATAAAAATAACAAAAAAATTATGCCGGACCAATAGGGCCCTACTTGACCAACCATACAAACGCCAAAGCCACCTTAATTAGCGCGCTACGGCCACTAGTGTTCGTCTTTTCTTACTACTTCCGATATTTGGAAAGAGGAAAAATAGATTATCTTGGAGGCAATAAGTATACTATGCAAACGACTGCTTTTTAGCACAAGTGTCAAAAATAGTGCTTAACTCATAGAAAACAAGTGCCAAAAGACAAACTTCTCGTATGCCGATTCAGAAATATTACATTACGATGCGAGTGCGCAAAATAGGCGATCCCACATCAGTGGAGTTTGAGCGAGTACTGGCACACCTACGCAGGACACGAGTATCGTACACTACTTTTCCTATCAAGTTGCGCGAAGTTCAATTTTATGTACGCATTTACGTCCTAAACTGCCGCTCTCCCGCTCACTGAGGAGAGCGTGGGGCGAGAAAGTAGCTTTAGAATGCAAAGCGTGTACAAAATTGAACTTTGTGCACGATGATAGGAAAAATTATTTTTCCTAAATGTCCATGCTAGCATAGATCTGATACATGAACCACCTTAACTAAATTTAAAATGATTGTATAACATGATTTACCTTGGTTGGAAATTGTATCGTTTAATAAAGACGTACTTCAATCGTCCTTCCATCAATACGTGATCGATTCATCATAGCTAATCAAACTATTAAGGAAAATAATAGGATATATTACGTCATGTCTTTTATTTCAACTAAAAAAAATGAAGCGTACTGCACGCGCACCCATATGAAAAAAAAACCAAAGGTAGGAAACCGTAAAAAACCGCACAAAACTGTTAAAAACCGTTCCAATTCGGACACATTTCGTACGGGTTTTTACGGTTTCTTACGGTTATCTACAATTTTCTACGATTCATAAAATCCTTCGAATTGGTACCTAAAATTGAAACGTATGAAAACGTAAGAAAATGTACGAGAACATAAGAACATGTAAGAAAACGTACGAAAACGAACATTTCCGTAAGTTTTAATGAATTTTACAGTTTCGTACAGTACATTTATTTACGGATTTGTACCAGTTTATATACTTTCATAGATTTTATAACGATTTGTAAATTTTTTGTGTATATAACAAATTTTTCCTGTCAAAATAGTAAATGTAGGAAACTGTACAGAACTGTACGAAACTGCACGAAAACGTAGGAAACTGTGGAAATTAACCATGCAAATCTTACGAAATATGTCCGAATTCGAACGGTTTTCTGCAGTTTTGTACGGATTCCTACGAGGTTATGAATATATCTTTTTATTTGTGACGAGGAGCACGCTTCACAGCGGTGCCCTCGTCGCCTCGCATTCTTCGTTGCTCGCGCCGGTCAGAAGCCCGTGTACGTATAAGCAATTGCGCGTACACTTACACGGGCTCTGTTTATATTTTCGAGGAATTCTGGCAACGACACGTAAGGTGTGAACTCGCGCAGGACATCGAGGCAGAGAGACACACACGCAAAAGGGCAGCGGAGAGGGGAGAGGAGAGAGAGACTGAAGGAGCGCCGGTGGTCGCGGCGAGACAGATAAGCCGCGAGCATTAGACACAGTTCAGTTATCAGTCAGCACACAGCGGAGCAAGCCAGCTCCCGCGCCCTCGCATCTACCGAGAGAGAGAGAGCACAGCCAAGCGCCATGAGGTAAGAGAGAGAGAGAGAACTTCTCAGCAGCTTCGCCGCTACGAGAGAGAGACGGGAAGTCTCTCCTCGCCTGCATTAACTGCCCCGGCCGTCTCACTCGTCACGTTCCTCGTCCGCGGTCTGTCGAGCGCTGCTCCAGACCGCGCCGCTCGCAACCACCACCAGCTACAGCCGGCCGACGGGTCGGCCTTCAGGGCAGCCAGCAGCGGCCACAGCGGCGTCGGCGCGCCGGCGAGCATCGCAAAGCGAGCCAAGCAGGACTCCTCCGGCAGGCAGGCGAGTAATTGCGACTCTCGGCCTCGTGTTGACCATTGCGCGCGTTTAGAGAGCACGAGGGCTTGTATCGCTGTTGAGCGCCGAGAAATCGGCTGCGCACAGCGATCGCCCGGGTATAGAGTGCGGGGGCGCCGATAGCCCCGGTTGCGAGGCCACGCATGCTACGTGCAGCGTGCTGTAAGATAAGAGCGTGCGTAAAGTATGATACCGTTGTTGTCGGCGCGGGTTGCCGAGAGAATTAGAGTCACGAAATGAATTGTCGGGTGATTGTGTTCAAAAGTGAATGAATAAAGGAAGTTTTATATTACGTGTAAGTTCTCTGTTACGAGAAACCCTCTCCTAAATAAATCCTCTCTCAACATAGGGATCGGCCTCCCACCGATTCCGCAACGATCGGAGCATCTGCCTCCGGATCCTGGGAAAATATAAATTAGTTTTTTTCGTTGGCGCGGGAGAAGAAAAGCGCAACGTAACATATTATGATTTAACTTTCATTAGTTTCAATGATAGAATGATCAGATAATTTTTCAAAGCATGCAAAATTTAATCTTTTCTTCTATTTTTTTTTTTAATCTTTTAACTAGATTCTAAAGCAGAGCACGCTACACGCCCATGTAGACACTAACCTATCTTCAAAGGTTATTGCTCTTTCCTGCTCGCGTTCAATCATGATTTTTAGTTGAAAGGTGTAATGGAATAATTTCGTAAAACATAGATCCTTTTGAGCATGAATTTATTCATATATATATCAACGTTTCCAAATACATTAAATTAGGTAAAGATAATGTTGATAAGTTTGAAAAAATGGTGTAGTTTATAAAGTTAATTGTGCGGATTGTAAATGTCATATATTGGATAGACGGATATTAATGAACATAAACGCAGTATTAAGAATGGTGACACCACGTCTGCTTTAGCCGAACATGCAAATTTATATAAACATAAAATATATTTTAATAATGTCAATATCGTTGATCAAGAAAGTTATAAAAATAAAAGATTGTTTTCTGCGATGTTACACGTTTATAGTACCAATAATAATATAAATAGACAGTTTGACACCATAAAACTAAAAAATTATTATAAATCCACAGTCGACATTGTTAATAGATCAACCAACATTTGTAATAAACCTAATAAACCCATTAATTCTCGTCAGTTACGTCTTATTAGCGGGCGCTGAGTTACTCAGTTGAATTTCCTTACTAAATTTCTACCCCCGCCACTTTATTTTGTATAAACATCCCCGGCGATGTCCGAAACTCCTATTGTCTGTTCTGACAGTGAGAGAATACCATCCGGGGTAAAGCTTTCTTTGACGTTATGACTTAAGTACTCATTAGTAACATGTAAGTTTTATTATTCATATCTCATTCATTTTTCTTATTTGGTCCTTTAGTACAATTTAATTTTTTCTAAATATTCTTTATAATGCAGGTATTATTTCACAAATGTTGGTGATCTACGAAAAACATATTGTAAAAAGAAAATCAGTTTGACATTAGAAGTGCATACGTTATAGCCGCTTTAAATTTGTTAATCTATATACCAGCTTTAATGGTAAGAAAATAGTACATTTCGATACTAGTGCGACGATTTGATTTTCTTCTGCAAGTGTCGAACCGTATTTTTTGAAACGACGAGCGAGAAGTGAGATTTTTGCACGCATCGTTTATCGCAGCATGCGAGAAATCGAACTTCTCGCACGGAATGTCAAAAAAGCTTTTTTACTACTATTTTCACACTCCGTGCGCAAAGTGGTCACTTGGCCTTCGCAAGCGCACAGGAAAACGGCATTTTGCGCACGTCGTGTTAAAAAATAATGTTCGATACAAGTGTTACAAGTTCGATACCCTTGCTTCGCTCGGGCGACAAACCCACACTTGTGGCACAATCATTTTTATCGCACTTGTATCGAAAATAACTATTTTACACTTTCTTTTTAAAGTGAATAAGAAATTCTTTATTTCCGTTATGTTTAATAATTTTGTATGTTCCTTGTTTCTAGCCTTGCTAAGGGGAGTCAATTATACTCCCAAAACGTTGGTATATATGAATAAATTCAAGCTCAAAAGAATCTATGGTGTACGAAGTTATTCCATTACACCTTTCAAGTTGAAAGTTTCAACTAAAAATTACTAACCTATCTTACCTATTATATCAGCAAATGAAATTTTTTCATAACGATCTGAAGTTGGCTCTAAACTTCAGTTCGATAGTAAATCGCTATCTCCCTTTTATAATAGGAGAATAATTGGTTATTTATTTAAAATTATTTAAAATGTTTAAGAATAAAAATTTATTTTCTATAATCAAATGTAGCGGAAGTAGATAATCTTCGCGCCTATTCATTACATACCAATTAGATCAACCTTTAAATGATTCCCAACATCCAGCCATCATTTTTTTAAGAAGTGAATTAATTTTGTTTCAAAATATTTGTATTTATACTTTGAAATATTGTTTGTAAAGAAATAAAAAGACATATTTACAAAAATGACATCAAATTATATGCTAAATTTTGAAAGGATACACACAGCACGCTCTGCATCCCATTCAGATGCAAATCGTACCATGCCAATGTCACTTCCTCTCATTTCTGCAAACTTAACTTCGCCAATGTCTTGGCACTTGTCTCGCAGCATTTGCCATGTGGTATTTGGAGGTAACTAAAATATAGTACAAAGATAAATATTAAAGATCAAATAACTTAACTCACAAAAATTATTAAATTTTAGTTGGAAAGTTATTATTACATTTCCAATAATAATTGTATCAGACATTTGCCGAGATCCATTGGTATTTTGTCTACTTCCTCCTACTTGTCCTTGATTTGTGGAAAAAGCTGCACCTCCAACACCAGAAACACGATCAGTGTCACCTCTGTTAAAACCACTATCAAAATCTCTGCCACCTCCAAAACCAGAGTTTCCAAATGAATTACTTCCGCCAAAAGCGACTTCATTATCCAATTTTGATAAACCCCTTGGAGCAAAACTATTGTTTGATTGCGCATTTGCAAGAGATGCTTGAAGATTTGCTAAACTAGCTGCTCCTTGTCCAAAATTATTTAAATTAGACGCCAGTTCACTTGTCAGTGAACTATTTAATAAAGAGGTTGTTGCAAGATTGGCTCCTAACCCACTGGCTAAACTTGCTTGAAGAGCAGCTGCATTAGTATTTGTTAAAGCTGATGCTAAAAATAATTATTTGTTTAGTAAATTGTATATTACACTATGTATATTATATTCCACACACGCGCGTGCGTACAAAGAACACGCGCATGTACTATTATATTACATAAATATTATTATAAAAAAACTATTAGATTATAAGAAAGACATGAAGAAGAAATGTATCTTGGTAGGCCAAGAAACGAAGGGCTGAAATCGAACATTTTGAGCTTTGATTCATTTGTCTGCTTAAACTTTTGACTTTCAAGTTAAGAGTTCCTGAGATTTACTCGTATATTAATGTGAATTATTTATAATAAAAAGTAATATTAGCTATGCCAATCTCTTTTTAGATGGTAAACGATAAGTTACTGTAGTAATTTTTACTTAATGTTTAATTTTGTGACTATTATTAAAAATCAATATTTAAAAAATTTATAACTCTGAATATTGATTTTTCGTAGATGTGGAATGCAACATTTTAATCTTAAAATTGCCTGAATCTTCAAGAAAAAATTAATCTGATCGCAAAAGATTCTTTTTATTTGTTTAAATTGCGTTTTCGTTTAAACAAAATCATTTATATCAAGGTTCTTGCTATTTTGTTAAATTGTAAGCTCGAAATTTAGATTCTACAAATTAAAATCTATAAAAAGCCGTGGTCACTTTATTCAATTGCATCAGCAGGTAAATCAGAGGAGGGGTGAAACGAAAAATTTTCCGGCGCCTGGACCAGCTAGCTGCCGCTGCTGCGCAGCCGCAGGCCCCGCCCTTCTCCGACCGCCAGCTGCTTGCAGCTTCTGCATGCTTTTCTCAAGCTTAATTTTGTCAAAAACAAAAAAGTGACAGGTCATCCTTATGTAAAATTTTACACTCTACAACTTTTGTTTGGGACTTTTTTTGATATCTCTGGTCGATCTCGAGATATAAGGGAAAAACTGTTTTCGGGGGTGGTTTTTGGCCAAATTAGGGGGTGAATCTGGCGTTTTCAGAAGCTGCATTTTTGACCATTGTTTTTAGACGGTGTGTTTTACCAAATATCCAAAATGCAGCCATTCATCCCAAAAAGTCGATTTCAGCCCTTCGTTTCTTCGCCTATGGATCATTACATCAAGAAATGTGAAACTGCTTCGAAGAAAAGTATACCATAAATAAGAATAAGAAAAGAGTGTGGATAGATACACAGAGATAAATATATTGAAAATTATTAAATCTCAGAGAAAATTATCAGTTTCTGCGGTAATGAATGGACAGACTGCCAACTTCAAACTTTTTACTAAGGTCAATGAGATATTTTTTGATAAAGTGATGAAAGTTTTCAATCTCAAATTAAATATTATTACTGAAGGTAATATTATGTAAATTAAAATATAAAAAGTCGATTCTTTTCAATTGATAAATGATGTTCGTTATTCTAAGATCAAAATGTTCAATTTCTGTTGCTTGTGTTCTCTTGCTAGTCTACAAGAAGAATCAATGTAAGCCTGTAGCTGTGTCCTAGGACATTTTTTTGTAGATTTCTTATTAGTTATCGAGTTGAAGTTTATTGAAACTATTACATTAGTAAACTAATAACGGTAATACATTGAAATAAAATAGTTCTAACCATCAAAATTATCAATAAAAACTGGTTGATTTGTCTTTATTTTCAAGTTAAATGTATCTTTTTTGTTTTCAATAAATTAATTTTTCTAGTTAAAATGGTCCTATGAAACTTTTTATAAACAATAAATGTTTGTCAAACCTTTATTTTTTAAGATAAAAATGTTACATAAAAGCTGAACGGTAAATGCTGTAATATAAGCAAGTGGTTTTTGTTCTCCATAAGACTCCGTTCTAGTTTTACAATAATTTAACAGTGTAAGCTTCACGTTAAAATTAACCAGAATACAAAGTTTGCCCAAATTTGAACAAGAATTCTATAACCACGAGTACTACCTTAAAGTATGTAATAATTATTTCAAAAAAATATTTAAGCTCTTATTAAAGTTCTTTGTAGTGAGTTAAACAGATGTTAAGAGAGAGATTGTTTAAAGATATTTGTATACTGAGCGTATCACCATCACCACTTCTATTTTAATTTGTTAAGGGCTTAATGCTTGTTTACTTACAAATAAATAAATAAACCTTTTTCTCAGGTTCAGTGCGAACCTTGTGAAAGAAAAGGTAGATTAAGTTTACAAAGAATAAAAAGGAATCCAAAATATTTTCAGTTTTAGTTATTCCTAATAATTTGCATTAGTACCTCTAAAATGAAAAACTTTATGGACAAAAGTTTTACATGTATTTTGTTTTAAAGAAATATCAGGTGTGGCAAATTTTATGAATCATATTTAGAACATGCAGTACTGAACCTGTTAATTAATAATGTTTAACAGGAGTACCTACACATTTATATGTAGTATAAGTATTTTGAAATATCTGAAACATGCTTCCATAAATATAAATAGACATTATAAATTAAAAAGTTTTAGATAGTTTTTTCTGATTTAATTATTTAATTTATCTTCCAATACCATTTTTTAAATTTGCTATAAGTTGATAATTGAGAGCATGGAAACAAATAAGCGACATAGCTCATTCAGTTAACACACAATGTCTTCTTGCTGTTTCCAGACCCTCAATTGTTGTCTATGAAATTGAAAGAACATATTGAAAAATGAAAAATATAATATTTTTTTTCACCATACCCTGCCCAAATTACCACTCTAACTCCCGGCTAAAAACACGAATGTGATATTTTTGGCCTGGGTATGGTGAAAAATAGTATACGCAACACAGGGATAAAGAGGGCTACCCTAGAGCAGATATTTTACGTGCTCTGAACTGGCCACCTCTTTACCTCCCTTGTCACGAAATACACTACACAATTTAGGGGCTGCATGGAACGTTGTAACTTTTATGAAATTCTGTTAAGAGTTATACCGTTGTTCCATGCAGCCTCTCAATTGACATAAGTAGAATAAAAGAAAATACCTAATTGAGCAGGGACAACATTGTTTAATCCAGCCCCAAAAGCTCCTGTGGCTAGAACTGGTGCTGAAATTGGATTGACGACAGGAGGATTGTTGGGTTGTACATTTGGAATATTTCTAGCAACATCTGTTAATCTGTTTCCACCTGCTCCTAAGCCCATTCCAATTCCTTTTAAACCTTTAATTACAATAAAAACGATGATCTTCTGAAGATTAGTTTACATTGAGTAAATATAATATATTACCTTCTGGTAATTTAAGTGGCATATCTGGTTCATTAGCTCGATCTAGCCGAACAGTCATGCGCCTATCATAAAGTTGTTGGTTATGAAGCATAGAAATAGCTTGTACAGACTCTACTGGATGGTCGTATTCAACAACACCAAAACCGCGTGACTTTCCATCTTTGTCTTTACCTAACTCAACATGTAATACTTTTCCAGCTAATTTAAATACTTCTAACAATTTCTTTTCATCAACTTTATAATCAAGCTATATATAAAAAATTATGTTATATTATGCACATCATACAAAAATACCATAAATAATGCTATAAATATGTAACTTACATTTGCTACAAAAACTCTTGTAACCAAAGGACCACTGACCCCAAGAGATTCTAAGAATTGTGTGCTTAATCCATAAGTGTTTCCATATTTGTTCTCTGAATTTCCAGTGGTACCACCACCACCTCCACTAGAAACTGGCATATTTTGTCTTCCAGGATTAGGTCTAGATTGATCTCTGAAACGGTCATCGCGGCTCCTATCATTGCTACGTGCAGTAGTTAATCGTCCATATTTATCACGTTCAACATCATAATCCTAAAATTAAGAACTTTTTACATGCAAATGAAATATAAAAATCCAAATCACAAAGAAAACAGGACAGCACCTCCTTAACCACAAGTTTTCGTCCTTTGATGTCAAACCTATGCATCTTCTCTACAGCTACTTTGACGGATTCAGAGTCTTCAAATTCCACAATACCACATCCTCTTGGTTTGTCATTTTCATCAGTAAAAAGTTCAACATGAGCTACCTTGCCGACTTCGGTTCTAAAAAGATCCTTTAAATCTTGCCAGCGAAAGTCATATGGAATATTTGAAACGTATATTCGACGATCTGCCACTTTCCTGCCTCGATCAATCCTTTCACGACTACGATCTCTGCTAGTCGAATTCATGCGATTAGGACGTTCTAATCTGCGAGTTCTGTCACGTTCCCTACTTCTATCTCTGTCATCATTACACATCGTGTTTCTGAAAAATGAGAAAGCTTTTAAAAATATAGTATTCTTATAAAGATCAGAATAAAAATGCTTCACTTATAATATAGCCCAGTAGAAACGGAGGTAAAATAGAAGTTTTGTGAATAGTGACAATTTAGACTTTGAGACGGTGGGTACTTACTCCTCGGTTTTCATAATTAAGTACAAAGGTTTTAAAAAAAAAGTTAATTCTTAGCAAAACGACAATACAAGACAACGTGAAAAAAGCTTTGTTGCTGATAAAGGAAGACAAAGTACTTAATCTGAATAAAACGTGCAAGTAAACGCGTTCAAAGCTTAGCTAGAGGTGGTCTACAACCAAGCGAAGCTGAAAGCGTCCTCAAAATGGCTGAGACTGAGAGTACTACGCCAACACCCGCTACGCTACCTACTCGGTCACCGGCAATCGTCGCAGCGTCGCCACCTTGCCGGTATTCGTATTCCGTTAAGTCCGTTACACGCAAATAGCAAAAGTCATAGGACCAGGAACAGAAACACCTATAAGAATACATGGAT
>JAPYZO010010561.1:0-18710 GCA_030522905.1 Torymus flavipes | reverse complement strand
TTATAGAATAATTAAAAAATGTTATTGGTTTTAAAGACAGGTGAGGTAAACGTAATATATATGCTATTGAGATATGAGAAATATTATTTTAATAATACATGTTTCATTATTTTCTTGTGAGGGAAACTGATTATAAAATCTTAAAAATAATATTCTTGAATAATAAATATTTGAAATGTGTCTTGATCAAACTATATAACATTTCTATAATATTTGTAAGTGTGCGGGGGTTTTTTTTATGATGTAGCATTATATTATAAATGAAATTATCGCATTTGAAAACGATTTTCTCTTAAAACTATTATGGGTTATCAAATATATAGCGTTAAAAAATTTAAAGGTGTTATATAGAACATTGAATCGGCTGTAGTTTTTAAATATTTGCCAAATCCTTTAAACTAAATGTTTTTGAAAAATAATTAACATATTCACTTCAGCGATAATAAATATGAAAGACGAAAACGGTAAAATTAAATTCGTTTATAAAATAGCAATACTGAGAGCTAACATGTTTGGAGATAATACTTACCGATACGAGCTAAATTGTCGAAGTAATGGCATTAAATACGGAATTGGCTTCAACGGATGCCATTCAGCCTTTAGTATATCCACATTTGGATTGAAAAGCCTTTGCTGAAAACGGCCGTTCAAAGAACACCACACATCCACGTAGATGCTTATATCCGATGACAGATTACCCCACGGTCCTTTCATATTGATAGGCCGTTTTTGCAACTGTTGCAAATTATCCTAGGAGCACAATAATAATTAAATCATATTATCATCAATACTTCATATTATTCAGATACACATCTTCTTATATTTGGGCATATGCTTTTTTTCTATCGATCAATTCTTTTACAAGTTTAATTCAGACTGCGAAATTATCGTCGACATTATTTCGATTCATGATCCCTAGAATTACGGAAGACCTGGACTCGATTTCACTCCGAGAATTCTTAATAACGAAATATTTCGCAGAGAAGAATGAGATACGAAAAGAAAGTACCTTTATGCAGTGCGCGTATTGTTTGACCATGTCGCCGTGCTTCGCCCACCTATCATTTGGCACCCAAGCCCCGGGGTCCAAGAAGTAATCCCTCTGACTGGCATTGTCACGGACCTTCACCACAATGAGTACCGTATCCCACGCGTGCACCATCATGTCCCAGGAGTAGCCGTACAGTCCGGGCACCCAATTGTTGTAACCCTATTGTAAGACATAAATTGACCATTCTGTATAGATATTCTTGTATATACGTAAATGAAAACATTGATAAGAAACATTACTTTAGTAAGTTTCTATAAAATTAATATCGTTCTTAACAAATTTCGTAGATTTTCTATGTATTTTTTTAAATAATATAAAATTTAAAATAATCAATAAGATTGCCAACAAATAAATATATATATATAAATTGTCTATTAAATTTTAAAAGTAAAAACAAAATGAAACATGTACTGTACAGCGAACTCATATAAACCTTGGTGATGAAATGCGAATACGGCAAAAAGAATTGCAAGGCAACGTGACAAAGCATCAGCGCTACAACGAACTTCTGCCTCCTCGAGGATCGCTGCACCCTCTTCTCGGATCTCCTCTCCTTGCTCCCCTCTCTGCCGCTCCGTTCATCGGCCTGGGCGCTACTTCCGAAATCACTGCTTCTTCTGCTCCCTCTCCTCCTCTGGGATTGCTGTTCATTCCTCTCGTCTTCCGACGTTTCCTCCGCAGCACCGGATTTCACCGCGCACGCATTGCCCCAGAGCTTCCGGGGCCAGTCGACCCGACAAAAGAGCGGCATTGTGGCCAGACACACGTACGGGAACATACCTGCGGTCGCGAGGGCATTTCGTCACGTTATTACACTCTTTTCTCCGTGTTTATATGTGCTCGAGCAATTCGAGGAAGTTGATGGAAAAGGAGGAAGGAGAGAGTGAGGCGAAGATTGGGTAAGATCCGGTGCGGATGATGTTATGGCTTTATACTTACCGATGCTGAAGAGGCGCGAGTTCATGAGGTGGAAGGCCGTGCAGAAGAACATGGCAGGGATACGGCTGGCCTCGAAGAGCATGAAAAAACCAACGGTCAGGTCGAAGATGAAGCCGAACCAGTGTACTATGAAGAAATCTGTCTGTTCGGTGGACAGGAATAGCCTGATATTTGCAATACGATAAACAAAATTGTATATTTTTTTCAAAATCTTTTAACCATATATACGGTACTTTCACTCAAATTTTCGTCATTATTAATTTACATAGGTATATAAAATAGAGTATCTAATATAAAAACTCCTAATTTGTTTAAAGTGACACAAAAAGTGTAAAATTATGAAAATATATAAAAATTTACACCTATTTTACACTTTTATAAGCTCTTATAAATTCATCCACATATTCGAGAATTCGTAAAGCGAATTAACAGGATTAGCAGGATGTAACGTTAAATGTAATACTTTCAGTATAGAGATTACGTATGTTTTAAAAGGGGCTTACTTGAAGGGCTCGAAAACCCAGTGTCTCGAGAGATTCATCATGGAGTATCCCTCGAGCCATTCCCAGCTGGATTTTTTCAAACCCGCTATGAAGTACAATGTGAAAAATTGAAATTTCAATATAAAGTAGTTCCAGTAGGGTACCCTTTCTTCTTCTTCTTTGTTCGAATGTCTAGCATCCATTGCACTGAAAATTTCGTTAAATTCTCTTTTTAATTATTTGTCGGTTTTCATAATTAATATATATTGTAAAATTTTTATAAAAAACATACAAGTATCTATTAGCACTTGTACCCCAAAACAGCAGTGTGACGACCCCGTATAGGTAACTATGATTGTTCCAAAAACTCTTATCCAGTAGAAAGACATACCAATACGGGATGGCGAACAAGCCGCATGCCAATTTAAAGTGCCAACCGAGCATTATCCCGAAGGCGCCCAGCCACATCACAGCGTGCAAGATAATCATCCAGGGTAATGGTAGAGGTTTTAACCCGTGAATCAGTGGAAAGTGACAAGTGTCGGGATCTCCCCATTTTAAGTCTATGTTTGACAGGCCTCGCTCGTCGACGACGTCTAGCACCATACAGAGTCCTGAGAAAAGATACGCGTGAGTCATGAAATTATCATGCGTTTAACCTGGGATGTTAAGTCTTGAGATTGAGGGTAATGTTCTTGTAAAAATATGCTAACAATTTTATTATTAAGTTTTTTATTTTGAAAGTTTTGATTATAATAAAATACGATTTATCTGTGTTTAAAATGAGATTTTTAAATGGGTAAATAATATGTTGTTAATAATTTAAGTCAAACGTTTTAACAAAACATATTTTTTCTCACCACGAAATTTATTACAAATTACGTATTGTTTATCAAATTAAATTTAATCTTTTTTAAATCAAATCAAAGTTAAGGATAATAACATGTCTTGATCAAAGTATTGTTTACCACGAAGACAATCTTCTTTGATTCGGCTTGTAAGAGTTTTAAGCGAGCTGCCGTCGTAAAAATAGTTTTATATCCCAATCTTATGACTTCTGCCATTAAATTCGAAGTGCAGAGCGTTGACGCGTCCAATCTATCAAGCTTAATAACTAGTTTAAGCGGCCTTAAATCGGTTCAAATAGTATATGGCCTTTCCGGGGCTACTATCCTGCATCGAGATTCGGACGCCCACGAAGCGCACCGGAGTTCTATTCGAAAATTGCACGTCACCGAAATGGCTTTTATTAATATCCGCGTGGCGTATAACGCATGAGGCTGCAAGAAAGTTTGCGTCGATAAAGTCTCGGCTTTATTGCTAATACTTTGGAACTTTTTTTGAGTCTGCTTAAAACTCTTTGTTGCTGAAATAGCTTTTATTAATGCAGGTCGAGTTTATAAATAAACATAAAATCGATACAAATCCTTATTTATGTAGGGAATTTTAAAAGACTTTTTTTAAAAATAAGTTTTATTCTGAAGTCACATTAATTTGTCAGTTTATTGAAAATTTTAAGCCAAAGTACTTTGAGGTATTATAATCTTGAAAATCAATAACATAAGTCATACTCTACACTTGGAAATGAAATCGTTAATATTTTCTCTATACAATATTTAAAATAAAGTAAATAAGTTGCAGTACTTATAAATAGATTATATTTAACTAAATTAAGTCAAATTTGATATTTAATTATTGCTCCACTCAAGAAGAATAAAGATAAAAAAATTATACTTAGTCCAAAATTGAAAAAAAGATAGTTTAAACATTATTGCAGTATGATATCACAATGTACATAATCGACACAATATGAATTTAAATTGCTTATAACGCCTGAACATTTGTAATTGTGATGTCATGTGTCCAATTTACGAGTCAAATAGAGTCAAGTCTTTTTTTTTTAAAAGTATGATTTTTCAAATCACGGCAATTTAAAAGTAATTTTTTAAACAATACTCAAGTTATTTTTGGCAATCTAAACAAAAATTTCTGATTATTTGAAAAATATAAAAGCTACATACGAATAATAAAATTGTAGTTATGATTGTTTAATGAGTAATTTTGTTGTAAATCGAAAACATTATATACAAGTGTTCCTTGCATGAACTTTGAAAATTAATACACAAAATTTCTGTTCAACAAAACCTGTTAAACATACTGTAACTTAAAATGAAAAAGCGATATATTTTACATGTAAAACAGGTTTAAAGTTCAGCCGTATAACATTCTGGTTGGTGGGCGGTACAGAGCAAATAAATCGCTTGTTGCTAGCCGGAGAACAATGCCGTATTTGCACACGAATTACTTCGCGAAACCGTAAATTATATAAAGATACATTTTTTTTATGAAAAATACATTAAATTTTCCTATATAAATGACACGTAACTTTAACCAAAATCAGACACATAAAGATTAAAAAAAAATCACTATACAAGTATTTCATCGTCGACCCTTTAATCACTTTTCCACGTAAGCACAAACCGCACACATATAACCGATCCTCCGCGCTCTATGTATAACTTACCGAAGAGCGCGCGGCAGACTCCGAGGCTGGCGGGATCGGTAGGCCGGTACATCAGCCGCGTCAGCCCCTCGACGCTGCTCACATCCTCTCTCCTGAACCCCGACATCTGCTCCAACTTATCCGCCAACTTCCTCACCAACTCCTTCGCCTTATCTCCCAACTTTCCATCCTCTTCCTCACTCCTTGTCTCGTCTTCTTCCTTCCTCGTGGCGAACCTCCGCTTCATACTTGCGAGAGAAGTGAGCAACTGCCGCGAGTGCTCCTCGCGCACTGCGAGCCCGAGAGAACCAGGAACTGCGAGCGCGAGAGATGCGACTGCTGCTGCTGCTACCCTTCCGAAGGTGTATAGCGTCGTCGCCAAGCAACGTGCAGCAGCAGCAGTTCATTATTGACCCGAGGCTCGCGCAAAGTTTTATATTTATCGCTAGAGTGTGTTTTTTTTAGGAGGGGAGGAGGGAAGTTCATTAAGAAGTCGCCAGTCCGGTGTCCTGATTTTTCGGCGCCGGGCGCGAGCGCGTGCCGGTATAGCGAGAGAGCGCGATGAGTCGGGTGATTGACGCCGATGGGTTTCTTTGCAGTGACGGTTTTTCGAGAGGGGTGAGCAATAACCGACGTGATGATTTTTAAGTGCGATGAAGATGGACGTTTTATTTTTAGGCCGTGCATTAATTATTAATGCGGATGTATTTGAATTTTTTAAATTAAAATATTTTTTTTTTTACATTGGGGGTTTAGTGCAGGAAGCCTGAAAAGTTAAGTGTAGTTAAAAGTTGAAATAGTTTGTTGATTGTTTGAAGCTAATGGTAGATTGTGTTGTAGTTGTTTTTCGTGCAGCTAATGGCCATACTACCAAGTTATTAATTAATTACGACGTTTCGGACGTTTTATTACGTCCCTCTTCAGGTTAATTAACGTGTAGTCAGAAATTATTCGGAATGATATTCCGTTCGTCAATGATATTCGATGATGAAGTTGAAATAGTTATTAGAAATGAATTTTACTCGTTTTGTTTGTGTAAAAAATATTCAGTTACCAATCACATTTTAAAATCGTTCGCACTGTAATACACTATAGACACGGTAGTCTTACTACAATTATACAGAATAAGTATAACCACTACTTAATATTATTAATATTATTTTACTACATTATCTTCAACTATTTTTTTCCAATTAAAAAAAAGCATTTTTCACTTCATTTTCACGTAAAATGATGTAAAAACAAAACAACGCCCGATAACTGCTTAAAGCGCTGCACCATTAAGAGAAACACGTCTCTCCTCCCCTATATGCATCCGACACTACACCGCAGTCCGCGCGTTGCAAAATACTGGCGTATAGTGTAGCACTTACCTTGTAGGCAGGCGTGCTCGTGAAACGTCATTTTTGTTCCTCTTCCGCATTACACCTATACAGCCGCGCGACATGCGCACACGACGACGTTGCGTGAGCAGCGAGAAACTTGATCCGGATTGCGGTGCGCCCGATCGCACACTTTCAGCGCGGCGCGTCAAGAAGCCACGGGGGCGCGCGCGCATCTTCACATCGAACGCGTGCTCTTTGGAAATTTTCTTTACTTTTTTTTCTTATTTTAAAGATGGAAGCGTCATAGATATTGTATCATTGTTGTGGCGCTGACCGTTCTGATTGTTTGAGATTTTTTTTTCAATAATTGGTTTCGTTTTAGCTTGAAAGTGAAACGTAATTTGCTTTTTTTTTTAATATTGAATCAATTTTTATTTGATTAACGTTTGAATTACAATATTCTTAAGAATTGTATTCATGACATTAGAAACAATTACAGATATACATGCTACCTGTACAGCACAAGGCAACCTCCATAATTCTTCCACTGGCATTCGACTTTAAAGGTATGCAACACCGTTCACTCTCTTACAGGATTAAACTCATTGAACAATCGTTAGATACGCCACATAAGTATATACACACACGATTCGAGCGATAAGAAATACGTTCCTTTTGTCTCGCGTGAGAATTGACTTTGACGGAGTGCATGCACCTTTAAGCACGCGAGCGTACACGCATACCTTTTAGCAAGTTCACGTCGAGCGCGTTCATCGACTTTCCTTTTACACTGAACGATTTCATGCGATCGAAGATATTGCGAACGAGAGTGTTTCGCGTTTCACTGCCGACTATTACTCTTTGGCACCACGCATCTGATTTTATCATGTCTCGTATAATTGTTTCAAATAGATGACTTCGGATTGATCATTTGTGTTTGGTGAATCACGCGGTCGTGGCCGTCGTATAATTGAAGACGTTGCGCCCAGTTTAAGTGGGATTGTCAAAATTTATGTTGGGGGATTTTGTCGGCAGTGTAGAGAAATGATTTTATTTGCAGTAGGACAGTATTTTAAGAAATTATTATAATAAATTTTAAGCAATTTTGGTAGAAAAAAAATTAAAAATAAAAGATGGAATGTAAATTGTTAAATGACTATATCATTCATGCAAAAATGAACAAAACTTACATCATACAATCCATTTAAAATTACATCTTGTTACGTTCAATACTCGGCTATAAAAGATCCAACGAAAAAACGTGATCGAGTCTTCCAAAGCGACGACTCTTAACCCGTTTCCTCGCAACGAATTCGCGCACTTATTACAAAGCCTGTAAGCCGATCACCGGCCGCCTGTGGCTCATCTCTCAAAAAACTGTCTCCCTCTCTTTCTCTCTCATCCCGCTGCTCTGTGCCTCAATGCGAGCGACGTAATTGAAGGTCCGCGTGTGATGTCAAGTGCCCACTACATACGGAGGAGGTACATCACAGAGTGAGAGAGACTTTGTGCACGCGCACGCGATACTCCGTCACGTATCGTCGCGCGCACGAGACAAAAGTGTCAAAGGCCAGCGAGATTCAGTCTCGGCACTCTCCGTCGTGTGTAAGCACTTTGTCAACGCTCTTTTTTTCAAATTAAACTTTGTGTGCCCGCGCGCGGGAGAAAGAGAGAGGAGAACTATATATGTATGTGGGCTGTAACAAGCGACGCTTCGAGACTGTTCTTTTATCGGTTAGGTAATCGATGTTAAGGAGCGCATTGATTTATTGGGGATAATGTATATAATAAAATTCTACTTTTAGATGGGCAGGATTCTGGAGCGCGTTCGGGTATAAGAATTTTATTTTAAATCAATTCAAGTTTTTTTTTATTTCTTTTTTAATTTTAATCATTTTTCTTTGAAAATTGAGATTTATTTAAATATTATAAATTAGAGTAAACCGAAGATTTTTCTGAATAAAAATTGAAATTGAGTACTGCTCGGGTTTTAATTTGTACTCCTAATATATAATTATACTTATTTGGTTAAAATTTAAAAAGTTATTTATGACTTCACTTCGTAGACTTTTCTTTTCTCGATTACCAAAGTCTGAAAAAATTCTATATTTCTTTGATTTCGAAACCAATTGAATCTTTCTCAAATTTCTTAGATAAAGTACAGCATAAATGTGATACATATAAGGTAATGAAGATTGCAGATTTCACAACGATTGTCTGAAAAACAAAAAAAGACGGAAATTTTTTTTAATTTTCGTTATGTAAAATATAAGATACCTATCATCTTCTTTGTCCGAAATAATCTGCTAATAATTTCTTTCCTGTTACATCCACAAAAAAAATTAAAAAATCAAACCTTCACAGTATTTTTCCGTTAAAAGTCTATCGCTTGGAGACACTTCAATCGTGTTATAAAAAATGCCCCGATTAAATCTTTAATCTCATCGATTAAAACCTACCTATACACATCGTTCGGATGCACATTTACCTCATCCCTAACATATACTTGTGTGACCTCGATTTGTCCATTTTAACCTGATCCACTTAGCGCGCGCGGGCTATATATTGATTTTCGCATCCGCGAGTATCCCCTCTCTCATAATTTGAATTTTCGTCGCCGATTAACGCTCGTTCGCTCGTCGACGCGAAAAGTCGATTACTTATATATAGCGGGCTAGCTGCATATAGTGGCTCACGTTTACTCACGCACAAAGGAACGAGCCTCGACGTGTGCAGCGCGCAAGGACACAAGACGATAGCTCTTATACTCCCTCTCGCTCTTTTTCTCCCTTTTATTCGGGCGAAAACCTCCGGGGAGTAGTCGGCCAGCTACACGAGTCTGACGACATTAATTCTAATCATTTCCGAAGCGCTGCACCGCACTGTGCCACCCCCGCGCCAATGGGGTCCTAAGGATCATCTCAGTGCGCGTACGCGCGCATAGGCGTTGAGCCCTTGGTAATTCATTTATCACTGCGTATAGTGCGTATATAACGTACGTACGTATGTGTATGGGTAGGGACGTAAAAAGGAATTGGTTCCTAGGAGTGTAATTGCACTTTTTTACACGACAAGAAGGTTCACGTTTTTTATGGGCTGGTGATTCGGGGGAGTAGTAATGATTTTTGGACGTGATGAAATTGGGTAATAATTTTTTCGGATCGGCGATTTTTCTATAAGGTGACGGACGGATTTGTGTATTTAGTTTGATGGGGATAGAAGTAATTTAACGATTCGGTGTAATGTGTGTGTGTTGACAGAATCGTAAAATAAAATTAATTCGAGCTGAAGGCCGTTTTCTTTATTATCAATAAATTTAGTTCAAGAAAAAAAAAAGGTTTTACTGGAGTATCAATCCTACTAAATAGGCACAGACAACTAAACGTTTCCCATATCACTTGATAAAGTCGTTTACGCATCTCAAACGTAAGGTGATTTCCGCACAATTTAAGTATCTTCGTTTAAGCGCGGCTTTGCGCACTAATTCTTTAGTTTATCTGGTATATAGTGATACAATTATATCGGAGATATTGCAATCATCATATTCTAAAATTTTAGCAGCTAACATGCACAATTACAATTTTGTACGAATCCTAAGCATACGTGTAAATAATATTACCAAATAAGTTTTTAATTCAAACTATAAATCAATCGCTCAAAACCAAAAATCCAACCGTTACTCACACCATTAACAATAAACAAAAAAAAAAGAACACTTCCCATCAATCACCCTCTAAAGCCTTCCAAAACTCCCAAAAAATCACTTGATCGCGGTGTCATCCCTTTAATGATTTCCAAACGACGCGTCTATGACCGAAGAAGAAAAAGATAGCTCTAAAATCCGAGCTGTCACGCGCCTGTGCACTCGCAAAAAAAAAACGAACGAACCGAGAGAGCGTCGATTGCGCTGAATGTAAACGGTGATGGTGCATCGTCGCGCTCACGCGCCCCAGCTGCGACGGCGCTATTGGAAGAATGAATAGGCGCGCGTGTCGCCAACTCCCCAACGGCCGTTTTCAACTTGTATGTAAGACAAAAGACTGATTTATTTCGAGAGCGCGTCCCGCGTCCATCTCTCTGCGGACCACTTTTTTATGCGCGAAGAGATAGGTCGTGTGTAGGTATAAAGCTTCGCTTAGTTTTATTTACCGTCGCGCCATTGTCGTTTATTATTTTTATCTTTCCGTATAGTGATGTCGGCTGAGAGTCAGTGGTATATATATGGTGCAGAGAAGGGGTGGTAGGGAAAGAAGAGTTATTACGGAAGGGGTATGCTGAAGCTAGATGCAATGATTTTTGTTTGTATTGGTTATTTTCTGGATCGTTAATTAAATAAAGTGTAATTCTTTTAATGATGTGCATATATATGCAGTAAAGAGTTTTATCTGACTATTTGATTCTAAACTTTTTCTCTGGTAGACTGTAGTTTAAAAAATAATGTTGCTCTCTTATGCATGTAATATTTTAACTATATATTTATCGGTCAAATACAAATTTTTCTGGAATTTAGTATATGATAATTTCAATACTGTATAATTTCTATACTTTTATAACAAAGTAAGAAAAAAGGAAAAGAAGGAGAGAAAATATTTGTATAACATCAGATTAACTAGTACACGTTTTGAACGCTTTCTACATACTAATACATTTAAATCACTTAATCCTTTATAATTTCTTAACTCACTCCCTCTCTCCTTTAACCTTTCTTGTATTCACAAGAAATCAAGGACCTCTCCGTCTTAGCTCCCAAAATTTCCATCCAACTGTAATTAGATTTATTCACGTGAAGGTCTCCCCACAGCGCGCGCGCATTAATTAATATCGCAATCAATTTAAAGCGCAAAAAGGGACCTCTGACAGGGCAAACATTAAACAGCCGACAGCCATAGCAGCCGATAAACGGCACCCGATTCCTAATGCAGTATATACCGCGCTATCACCGAGAGACACCCAGAGCAAATACGAGGAGCGCTCGCTCGGGGTTAAAAAGGCAAGGGACCGCTGGAAATATATATATCCATACACACGCATACGTTACGTATATGCATAGATTACAGGCGGAGTAGTATCCTCTCGTTATGCGCGATGCGTATGTTTGCCCCGGTCCTGTTTATTCAAGCGTACACACACATATAGTAGCGCGGGCACCTGGAGCCTCCTTCTCTGACGACGACGACTACTTCTATTTACTCGGCTATTTATCACGGGTTTATTATTACTCATTGTTGGGCGGGAGAAAGCGAGTGCACGCGCGGCGAATTTCTAAAACCGTGTCCGATCGTATTTGCATATCATCCGGGCGCGGGCACGCGCGTAAGGCGGGCTTTTTTTCAAAGCGGAGAGTCGGTGTCCGATTTCACGCGCGGGATATGGACCCTTACCCGACAGATCGTTACGCGGTGAGGACGATGATGAGCGTTTGGATTTTTTCGAGTGGGTATATGTGTTATAGAGTGTATATGGTGATGAGGCGGGGTAGTGCGTGAGTATAAGTGCAGTGTTTTGGGCGTGATATGCGAGTATTCGGGAAATGATGCGGACTAGTTTAAGATTTTGTGTAGTTGTAAGAGAATATGTGGAAGATGCATTTTGAATAGTGTTATCAAATTATTATTTTTAATAATGCGAATTTTATGATATAATTAAAATTGTTATGATATCCAACTATAGCGAAAATTTCTTGCTCGCTTTTTTTGATTGCTATTTAAAATAATTCCATTTTATTCGTTTTTCAAAAGAATTGTTAAAAATATTTTGTCTACAATTAATTTTTGATTACAAACATTAAATTGAAATTACATTTCATAATTTATTATAATGTACCAGTTACGTATGATATTTTATGGGGTGACGGCAAACTGACGGCTGCCAAGCTTTTTAACATAATAGTAGATATTACTCTTCATATCCAAAGTACGTTTTATTATTTTAAATATTCATACAATTTATAGTTATAAATAATTTTATATTTGAACGATATGTAGTATGCTTGATAACCTACTATCATAGGTATGATTCTTTATTTTTGCATTTTAAGAACGATAATCAAATGTTAAACATTCTCGGCAAAACTAAAATCTTCAAATTACAAATTAATAGTAATCAATCTTATTATTATAATATCTAACTACATTGCAAACGATAATCAACGTCATAATTATTCACTATACATTTTCACTGTATTAACTTGTTAAATAATTCAGCATTTCGTATTTCAAAATTAAAAAAAAACTCACGTATATTGTTTCCTTTAACGTTTTAAGAACACATAGCTCGCGCACTGCAAATAACAATGCAAACTCCAACCACACACACGCCTTCTCTCTGAAAAGCCGTTCAATGCGAATCGCCAATCAACTGTCTCTTCACTCTCGCGGGTGATGCAGATAAAAAAGAACCATCATCATACATACACTCGCCCGCGCGCGCGTGCTTACTGTTTACCCCGGCTCTCGAGCTCTAGCTGTCATACGTCACTCTCTCGCTCACTCTCCCTCTTTCTTTCCTACATACACTCACCCTCGCCTACTCTCTCTCTTACGCGCTCTGATTACGCTGCAGAGCGAGCCGAAAGACATGCAGCCGGAGGTGAAAAAAGGATTTCAGAGCGCGCGGTTAGATTTTCGTCGGCCCGAGGCTGCACGCCACCCGGTATATTACACACCTAAGGGCGAAAGAGGAGCCAGCGCAAAAAGTCGGGCATAAAATTAACAGTATATATACCTATATACCGTCGCCGTCCCGAACTTATACACAGTTCTCTTATATGTACATATATACGTACAGAGCAATATATCACGCACGTACTCTCTCTCTCTCTCTCTCCCCTGGCGAGAGAAGGAGCCAATGGAGAAGGAAAAATGGAGAGCGAGAGAGGGGTGCACCAGCGGAGGAGAGAGAGAGAGAGAGAGAGAGAGAGCAGGACACAATGGAACCCTTTACCGAGCCCCCCGCCGTATAACGCAGCAGCCAGTCCAACATCCATACATCATCATTCATGCCGCGGAGCCTGCTATATAGGGGCGCCTTACTTACAGCGCCGGCGAGGGGCCCGCTCTCTGCTCCTATATATACTTCCAGCTTTTTTGCGCGCGCTACCGAGTGCTGCTCGCGTATGGTTGAAAGTGTGCGCGTATATGTATGCATTGTGTGTGGGTTATATGGTAAGTGTAACGCTGTATGTAGGTAGACATCGCGTAGGTGCGGAGCGAGAGAGAGACTTTGAAAAGTGCGTGTAAGTATATAATGCAGACGGCGCTGGTCGTTCAACTTTGCCGCAGTTATACCGTGATTTCGTTTTTGTATTATATGCGTGGTGCGAGGAGGTTGCGTAGGCTGGAATGGATTATTGTTGCAAATTTTATATACGTGGCTGGAGCGCGGGTAACTTTCGTTTAATTATATAAGGTTGAAATTTTGTTTAATTGTATATAATGTGAGTTGTTGGGGGAATGTATGTTATTATAGCTGGAAAGCGTAATAGTTTTGCAAAGTATAATCAGCTAAACCTTGCGTTGATATTATGTGTACTACAGTGCGTAAAATATAATAAAAGTATAATGGTTATGCGAAAAGACATAATTCTTTTGCGCGATGTATGTTACGAGTAGAGAATATTATTTTATATGCGACGCATTAAATATTCAGAAATATATTACTTTTACGGTGCGGATGTGTCCCTTTTAATCAAATAATTCACAGTTCGAACATCAATTCAGCGCAGAGTCGAACTGTTGAAATACCCAATCTGCATATCATGAATAGTACATCGTGATTCTAATTCTAATTCTATTAGTTGTTATTCAAATCGACGCGGGATAATTAAGTGAATCGTTAGGGAGCCCAATGCGTTAAAACTTGCGCGCACGTTCACTTTAACACGCGCGATTATTTATTCAATCATGATGTTCGTCACGTGTTAACTCGCGTCTCTATAAATCTTTGTGTAAACTATAGACTGTAAATCTCATATAAGGAATAGACTTCAAGTAGAGACTGCGAAAAATCTAGCTCATGTGTAAAAACTTATTCGATAAAATAATAATTTAAAATGTAACCATGTAAACTTACCAACCAACATTACCTTCAGTCTAAATCCGTCACCCATAATTTATACTCCACACCCAAGCTACCAACCACCCTTTTGACTCTTCCGCGCCAGGTTAAATATCATCAGCAATATTTCGCGGATCTCAAAAAGTCGACCGGCGCACCGAGCCCGACATAAATCACTGCAGGCCATTCTCCATCCTGAAAGCCGTGAAACCTCGCCAATCGTCATTCCCTTTCAGAACCCGAAAAAACACACACATACCCCTCACTCTCTTACACTCTCCTTCCACCCTTTCGAGACACGCCCTCTATCCACCATAAAAAAAGAACTCCGAAAGCGGGATCGAGGACAGAGCCAGCGCGTAAACAATGACAAGTCAAACTCTCTCTCTCCCGCAACCGTGTAACAAATTCGTACACTACATATATCGTGCCGCCGTTGCCGCATGTTTGCCAAACTCCGCGCTTCTTCCATCAATCACCGCCAAAAGTATATACGTACGGTTCTTTCCTCCCTTATACACTCTACTCCACTCAGAGAGAAAAAAAAGCAAAAGAATCGCGCGCGATGTGTAATCCGCTTGCCGAGAGAGAGAGAGATGAACCCCTTCTCCCTCTCCGCGGGCGCTACTGTCACAGCACGGCTGACTGATTGTAAAACCATGAACCGGGCCGCAACAAGGGGGCGCCGAAATTAAGCCGCGTAATCGACGTGTAATCCCCCGAAACCGTGACGCCGCGCGTTGTATAGTTTTTAATCGGGATGCGCGCGATGTGCGTGCTTGACGAGGAAGGTAAATATGCGAGGAGAGAGAAGAGGCTTGACTTGATATGCAAGGGAGGATGTGTGTGCACCCTCGGTGCGCGTGCGTTGTTGTTACAGTCGCGGTGGCTGATGGAGGAGCAGGCGAAATTCAGTCGATTAGCCGGATTTCGGTCACGGTTTGATATGTGGAGAGCTGTTTAATGGGATCGTAGCCGCGAGTTTTTTCTTTTCTGTTTCATAGAGGGAATGGGTTAATTTGGTGGATGATCGTTGTGGATATGCGGGTAAGGTAATTGAATGTTCGAAGTTGTAATTGGGGTGAGTTGGTAGGGTGTAGTTTAGAGATATGTTGTCAACAGTTTATAAGTAGGCATTTGTTCATTAGTTTATTTGTAAAAAGTAGACAGTAACATGAAAATTTTAATAATCAGAGACTTTGTGTTAGATTACTATCAAAAATATTCCAGGACCTTTTTGTTATCAATACCGAGCAAAAACCTGCATCTGACTTTAGAGCGCGAGGTACGTGTTCTCTATACGATGTCTCAGTGGTTCTGTAAGGAGTATGTCGATTATTTGTGTCTGGGATATTGTTTTTTTTTCATATTTTTGAAACTCTAGCGCTATAAAGTATTGCTACTTTTATTTCTTGTATAAAGTACTTTGTTAAAAAAACTTTTTATTAACTGTAAAGGATCGTTAAGAACAGTCACACTGAATCTATCACAGATATAATTTGCAGGTTTCATTGAATCAATATCATTTAAATAAAATATTGTTTTACATGATATGAGTCACATGATATCTCTGAAAACATGTTTACACAAAACACCTTTGTACCAGCGACCAAATTCTCAAAAAAAACTCTCCACCTCAGACCTATCGCAGAAAATAAAAGACGCTAAACAACGACAGTCACATCCCCCCATTACCATCCCAAATCCTCACCTCTAAAAAAAATCCCATTTACCACGAGCGCGCGCTCAATAATCCACCTTAAGCGAAATAAGGCGCTCGCGATCAAATTAGGATCTAGTTAGCGCGCCCGCACACAGCCGGCCCAACGTTCCTGCTCACGCGCTTCCGCGCACTATAATCTCTCGCGTGGATTATCACTGCTGTGCCGCTACTACCGCCACGCGCGCGGCTCTCTTTCTATTATCCGCGCGCGTCCAGCCGTAAAGCGACTCTCTCGCAGGGGGAGAGCCAGAGAGACAAACGTTTTCGGGGCAGGTACCGTATATACCTTCGAAAGAAAAAAAAGCGAACGAGCGAGTCTTTGCGAGAGAGAGAGAGCAGTGTCATTCGGGGGAGCGCGGCAGTGCGTACGTGGGGGAGAGATTCGAGGGGGCCGTTATATGGGCATTGCTCCGCCCGTCGTGTGTGTACGATGGGGGGTGGATTTATCGCGAAGAGAGAGTAGGAAAACGCTTTACGGGTTTTCCATTTTCGCGATGGCCGCGCGTTGAGGGTGGAAGGAAGGGACAAAGAGCGTGGATGTACGTATATGTACCCTTTGTGTGATGTGTAAATGCGGTGTGCTGGAGGAAGGAGAAAGTGAGAGTTTTGATGGAATTCTAAGGTTGAGAGTGCAGTGTGGTTGTTTTTAGGTCTCTGGAGAAGCGGGAGATAATGGTTGCGTCAAAGTGCGTTGAGAAAAAATGTCCTTGATGTATATTCTATAATGGCGGGTTTACACATCAGTATACTTTTTGGCGTAAAATCATTTATAGCCTAACAAAATGGCCTGATATTTCATAGAAGTATAGCATAATTGATTTTTTTTTGCTTCGCCCAACCGAACCTCTATTACACAGATCTTGCATAATCGCGCATGATAACATTATGCCTCGAGCTATACAAAGTCCATCCAACTGTTAGTTACTACACTTTGTAGCATCGGCCATTGTGTCCATCTTTATCACGCCCAAACCCATCGCCGTGCACCACCCTAACTCTATACCTAACTCGTACTGCACCATCACCACCGGCGCAATTTTCCTGCGCGCGGACCACTTTTTAACGCGCTATTTCACTCCTACAAAAACCCGCGCGCAGCCTCTCCACGTAACCCACTTGGCTTTTTTCCTAACGTCTCTCTCCCTTCGCGCATCTCGCACTGTATGTATATTTGTTTAGACCGGGAGCAGCGACGCGTGCCGACTCCGCGCACTGTGTTTTGCGCGCGCGCGTGTGCGCGGTCCACTTGGTTCTCGAGAGTCACGGGCATCTGCGCGCGTGTATGGTGTAGCGATGGTGCTCGAGTCCGCCAGGTGCGCGCGCGTGCACACGCGAGCACGAAAATTTCTTTATTGTTTAATGCAGAAATGAGTCTCGAGTGTGCGAGCGTAATGATGCCTCTCGAGAGAGGGTTGTTGGAAGAGTTGGATTGGGTAGGTTGGTGCGTTGGTCTAGGATTATTTTGGAGCGGTAGTATGGGAGGTTTATTAAATCATAGGTGAAGGTTCTGATTCATAAGGAATTAATGTTGGAGTGAGTGTACTTTAGAAGTCTAGTGGAGAAGGAATTTTTAATGGGTAATTGAAAGTAGTTTAAAAATTTTGTTTGCGAAGTGTTATACGTTTCTAATAATTTTATTTAAACTTAGGACAGTTTGGAACTTTTAAATTTTACTTCTTAAAATGGCCTGTAGTAAATAAATTTTAATCATTAGTAATATGTAGAAATAATATCGTGAAAGTATATTAAATGTGTGATAAAATGAGCCTAAACAAGTTTTTAGATCCATTGTATCAAAAGATATGGGCATTTCCGAATTTTGGCTATGCCGTGACCTATAGGTCCAGTAACTTAATCAATTTTAATGGGATTACTCTAAAATTATTGCTATCTCGTGTCACTTTGAGCAAAATTATCGTGTCAAAATTATTTGAGTAAATAATTTCTTAAGGCCAAAAGCTGCTAAAAAATCTTAAATTTATGAGTAACGAAAAAAAAAAAATTAGTCGAAATAATTATATAAATATGTGTTATAAGGGGAAAACATCATGCAATTAGAATAAAAAACAAATGAAAAACTTTATATCACCATTTTGTCAACACAGACAGTGTTTTGAACAAAAAATTGATAATCCTTTAATAAAAATTGGAATATATTCCACAAGTGTTTTTCTTGAAATAAGTAAAAAATCCTTAATATTTTCATGTAATACAGTATCAACAATTTGAAAAGTATAATAATATAAGTGTTAATATGATAGTCGAAAATTTCGTCAACGTTAAAATAGTGCGTGTAGCGGAAGAGAGATAGAATATTTGACACCTACAATTAATTGTGATACATCACTTTCAATTTCAATATATATATATTTCTGCTTTCAAAACATTATCGCGACGAAGACGAAGAGCCGCAGGTGAAAACAAAAGAAAGTTGCTTCCTCAACGCGATATCGATAAATCAGCATCACCATCGACATTTCCTCTTACCCAAACATTGCGCCTGCGTTATCTCCGCAGACGCCGATGACCCGACAACTAAACGATACCGACCTCGTTATAGCCATTTCAACGTTACGGCACGCGCCGCTAATAAGTCCCACCCCTTCTCTCTCATTCGAAGAAGATAATGATC
>JAPYZO010010559.1:0-10806 GCA_030522905.1 Torymus flavipes | reverse complement strand
ATTACCTTTTGTTGATTTTTTTATAGACCGTTTTCATATCGAATAAAGCCGCTGAAAAAAAAAATTGAAAATGTGTCCCGCCCGGACTTAATGGGTTAAAGGATTTATTATATGTATACTTAAAGGAATTTATAAGAAAAAAAAAATTAAAGGAAAACATTTAAAATTGTATTTTAAAGAACTGAATCTTGATTATTAATTTTGAAAATAAATATTAAAGAATTACTAAATTAAAAAAAATTCTAAATGTATGTTTACAAAAGTGTTTTTTTTTTTAATTAATATTGTTATTACATATTATCATTGAATTTTTTATTATATTTAGAATGGATTCTAGGATTCTGGAGTCAATAGAATTTATAATTTTTTATATTTTATTCATAATTTACTATAATTAAATGTTCTACAAAAAAGTTCCATGCGCGCAGTATGCGCGCTTATCAACTTTCTAGTATTACTAAAATTGCTATAGACATAACATCAAATTCCCTCTTCTATTTAAATTAAGCGTGAGCGCCACTGTAGCCCCACTGTATCCCCAGACGGTCATCTTGAAATGATTTTATTCCCAACGCTGGTGTATCCGCACCCTCCCATGTGTTACAATTAAGTTGTATATAGATATATAATTAAATTTCCAATTTTTTTTATCATTTATAACCAGTTTTCATCCGTACATAACTGTACTCTTTAGTTTTATTCAGAATAAAACAGTTATTTTTAGTTTTTTATTGATTTCTTCACTTCTTCAAGTTGCTTTCTTTGAAGGAAACAGAACATAACTGTTGATAACTGAAGAAAACTGTATATAATTGCATATAACTGTAGAAAACTGTCGAAAACTCATACAGACTGAAGAAAACTGATAAAAACTGAATATTACTGTTGTCTTTGTCTCAATTTCAACGTTTTTCTGCAGTTAATTTCTGTTTTCTTCCGTTTTCTTCGGTTTTCTCCTGATAACTGCAGATATTAATTGTTATCAGCATTAATTTTTTTTCACTAGGGTAATCGCGCGACGATTCTAAGTTCTATAAACTGAAACGATTTCGATGGAACGATCATTGCGCGAAGATTTTCAGCAAGGCAAGTCTCGCCCGGAAGAAAAAAAAAAAAAAAAAAAAAAAAAAAAAAAAAAAAAAAAGAAAAAAAAAAAAAAAAAAAAAAAAAAAAAAAAGAGGTTACCCTTTAAATCTTTGTTCTTGAATGCCTAAAGATGGAGAATGTAGTCAGAAATACTCTGTAAAGTACATTTAAATCTTCAAGTGAAACAGTTAGTAGTTTCTGGTATGTAAAGGAAAATAATAATAGCATCAGAAATACTTTGGTCAGTGCGTCGATTAGTTACTGTAGTTTTTCACGTGTGTACTAGAGGCCTTCGCCTATTGGTTGCTGGAGCAGCTCGAGTCTATTAGTACGCGTCGCGAGCTTTATATATATATATATATATATATATATAATGTATTATTAAATAAAGCAAGTTATAAGCGATAAACCATTGTTGTCCATGTGATTCCACGAAAGTTCTAGTACTACGGTCTGAACACTCCCACATCCTCAAACTATGTTTAACCATCTTTAAAAAAAAAAAATTATTTTTAAACCCAAGTAGGTAAAGGCAACGAGGTCTACGCATGTAATTTACGTATAGGCGTACGACATTAGGCAGGACGATTATTTAAATAATTTTCCAACCCAAGTATGCGGAGTACGCGATGTCCACGCATATTAGGGAGTCACATTACTACTACTAATATTATTTTAATGGCCGCGGTTCTTACTTGAGATGCCGATATGCCCTAATTAGGGAACGTAAACGTGCAGAGTGAGCAATTTAAATGTGCGCGCTACTTGAGCCACTCGAACGCTCAATCGGTAAGGGCCTCTGGTATGCGGCGCCAAACTACAGTAACGTATCAACGCACTGATTACACAAAAATTGGATAACAAGCTTACGAAAAATACGCTAATTCCTTCTAGGTATGATTAACTGCCAAATTGTGAAAGTAATGGTCGTAAATGCCTACGAGTTACAACAACGCCTTGACGGACGCTGGGGGACATCACCGAACTGTAATCGGTTTTGAACCCTGAACAGCCAAGAAACGGACAGGAAATGTTTGGAAACTGTGGAAGAGAATTGCTACAATAGTCATCGTAAACGGGACCCAACGAAGTCCTGACTTATCATAAAGTACCCAGTTAGTATTTCTGATTTCATAGAACTAATAACAGAAAAAAACATGATCATAATAATAACGCTAATCATAATGATAGTAATAATAATAATTTAATCATAAAACATTACAATAAATTTAATTTTAAAATTTCACTTTAATGTAAGTGTCGTTCTTATAATATATGTTATGTTAAATCGACGATCAGACTCGGGGGTCAACACATAATTTTACGATTCTTAGATTACCATATAATTTTCTCAATTTCATCACAGATGCTGCTATAATTAATTTTCATTTCACCAATTATTATTTTTGTGATTAGCACAATCGCGCTTATTGATCGCTAAGATTTCTTTGCGGAAAGTGTTAAAACTAAATCTTATTTTCACAATATACATCAAATTAAAACAATTAATTTTGGAGACTCAATTAAATGAACAAAAAAAAATAAGTAATATACATTTAGCTAACTAAAAATAAATTCGCCACTTTTTTCTGGGTTTTTTCCTAGTTCATATGCCTAGAAAATAGGAAAAAAAATGAAAGAGCGCCAGCTCCATCCAGCCTTACCGCAACAATAACATAGCAAAAGAAGCACTAGATTCTAAATAAATATGCACTTGTCAACGCTCTATTAAAAAGGCTTGTTTATAAAATCGTATACAAAATCGCATCTAGCAGTCAAAAGCAAACGGATAAATACAATCTTTCAGATTTGATTTTCAAGCATTCAACCACATTCACACTTATAAGAAGTCAGTACAACGAGGAGCGCTAGGCGAGAGACGACGAGACTCGCACTATTCCTCAGTGAAGACTATTTACAGGGATGGCAGAGGAACTCGCAATCAGACGCAGATCACAGCCATTCGGTAAAGCAACCACCGAACCATGTCACAACTATCGGCAGGAGGTAAGTTGTGAGCACTCTCAACAGAGAGATTTGCTGAGGCATGGCGGCTGCTCCAGCATCCGCTGGTGTTGGTACTTGACTGTCATTGGGCTGAGTACCGCCCTCAAAGGCTGGTTCAAGAGTGGGTGAGCCACTAAAATCAAAACCCGGACTAGAACCTGGGTCAGGAGTTGAAGAAGACCCAAACTCGATAGTGTTTTTGAGTCCATCTAAAATTGAGGGCCGATTAGAGACCGGGTCTAATTTATTTGGAGCTCGTGGACGTGTCGTCACTAATTCAGGATGAAGCGTAGGAAGAGGTGTGGCTTCAAAGCCACTGCCTTCCTCTGCAAAGCCATCTTCATCGTCTGTGATGGGCTCAAAACTGCCAGAACCGGAACCGCTACCAGAGGACCAGCTTTCGTCGTTGTCAACCCATTCAACGTCATGTCCGTTGAACGCCGAGCGTAGTCGATTGCTCATGCTATTAAGAGCAAAAATCTGCTCCCTTACCACAGCTACTCGAGGACTTGAAGCACGCACCTCTGGATTCATGCTCTGCGACTCGCCGTTAGACGATACTGGATATATATATCTGCCGAAAAACAGTTAATAAATCAATAATATAAAAACTTTTAGAGGTACTTACGGCTCTAGACTATGGATTACTTACTCCTATACTATTGATAACTACTCACTTGTCAACGTGTGTGCCATTCCAGCAGTCACGAGTATTGCTGGGCGGTACCACGAGGCCATCACTGCAAAGTTTGTATGGTAAGTAGAGCCAAAATTGTCGCGAATCACGGATGCGTTGCTTTATCTCTTTAACAAGTTTGTCGAGAATGATGGCACTAGAAGAACGCTCATCCTCCTCCTCGTCCCCCTCCTGTTCATTGTCGTTCGTCTCAGAATCCTCATCCTCCTGGAAATTTAAAGGTTTCTGCTCGGCTATCTCCTTATCACTACGACGTCGACGACCTAGCACTGGACGGCCACAACCCGTAAAGACGCGTTGTGATACGTCGCTACTGCTCTCTTGAAAGTTCATTATTGCTTCAGAAATCTTAAGATTAATGGGTCGTACTAACATCTCTATGTTGAAAGGTCCTAACAGTCGGTCTGCGACCTTGTCAACTGCCTCTGTAAATAAAAGAAGTTATGAATTCATAGTGCAGTAATATAATTACCAGTTTTCTGAAATTTTGTTGATTCTTACCTACAAAGTGATTCCAGTCAGCGTCGAGAGCCGCATGCTGCGCCAGGCAGCCTTTCATCACGTTGTCGCACATGTCATTGCAAGCCAGTACACTATTGGAGATGCCGTTGCAGGATGGGCAGACAGTCATTCGCGTTAAGGCTGCTGCACACTCACTTGACGCCTTTAGCTGTGTAATGAAAGAAGTATTAGTCAGCATCATCATATCTGCACCAAACTTAAATGGACCAACCAAACAGTCAAGTCAAACCTACCTGCTGCATGTTTTTTAGGATATCTGCAGCGACTTGCAGTGCTTGGCTAAAGGCTCTTGTAGCTATGAATGAACGTTTTATTTGGACCCCCAGCTTTTGTGGCACATCTCCAAAAGGCCGCATTTCTTTCATATGATGGCCTACGCACTCAAGGTACTTATTGTCGAATTTGTACTGACTGTTTAGCACGGTAAACATCTTCTGGTAAAGCGTATTGAAAAATGTATCCATCGTGTCGTCAAGGTCCACCTATTAACATAAGTTATTTATTAACCTTTCGATTTTTCAATAGAATTTCGTAATATACTCAAATGGTGTATACATATTAAATATAAAAAAGAAATGCAATGGAATACAAATGTAAATGAGTGGAAGCATTTATTTAACTTTCTGGGGGAATGGACTCTTAATCTCTTAATTACCCTGATGGAAATCAAAAATATATATAAATGTAAAAACGTGTAAATTTCTGAAATATAACGTATATAAGAGCGATTCTCAAAATTTTCGACAAAAAAGTGGTTTAAAAAAAAAAAAAAAAAAATTTTGAGGCACACTTCGGATATAATTTTTTTCTCATTCTGTGGGTCATATCAGACACGGTTTTAAAAAATACTGAAAAATGGGCAAAAAGTAGTCACTGATAATTAACCAATAGCAAGCTATTAAAGGTGATAACAAATATTCCACAAAAAAGGGATTAAAGTAGAAGAAAAGAGCTTTAATCTGAGATGTGAATCGTTAAAATCGGCGAATTCGGTGCAAAGTGACATGCATTTGAAAATCGCTAAAAATGACCGAATTACGTGGATTCGGGAAAAGTCGCTCATTTTTCGTTATTTTTAGCGATTTTCAAATGCATGTAACTTTGCGTCGATTTTAACGATTCACATCTCAAATTAAAGCTCTTTTCTTCTACTTTAATCGCTTTTTGGTGGAACATTTGTTATCACCTTGTAACGGGCACACTTACAAAGGGCACGAATAGTCGTGTATGCAGCGTCGCGAGGTTTGAATCTCGCACGCTTGCACGCATACCGACTTATAGCGCGCCACGCGGCGCGCAGCGGAGGCGGACGGAGAAGAAGGAGCCGCCGCACCGCTCCGAATGGGACGCCGCGGCCATCGTTAGTCCTGCCGTGCAACAGGTGCAAACGTCCTCTCACCGCTCCGCCAGTGCCGTGGAACTCAAGTGGCTCCGTGCCCTCTGCGCCTCCGCTTCGCCACCGCTTGAACATCTCTGCAGCTCCGGTTGCATTTCGGCGTTCGACTATTCTCCGAGATCAGGAGAGAGGGAGAGAGAGAAAATCGACGAGCAGCAACGGGAGGGACGCCACGCCACGAGGTCCCGCACTCACGCCGACGAAGAGAGAAAGAGAGAGAGACAGAGAGAGCTGCAGAGCTTTGTGCGCGAGCTGGCCAGCTCTAAAGTAAGTGCGCTTATGTTTTATAGCCGCGTAGGTTATTCGCGCGAGCGGCTCTGCGAAAGCGGCAGTGTGCGTGCGGCGGTCATTTCGTGGCGCATTTAGACGCGCTGATGCCGACTGTGCGTTCAGCCGGCTTCGCGTAAAGTCTCGACCTGCACGTTATTTTCTGTATAGTTGTTCGGGTTTCGCCCCTTTGCGCGAATTATCTTCGGATTAATAAAGCTTATTTTATGTTAAATCCAATACTTGAGTCACGCGTTTTATTAGCGAGTATCCGTTAGCGAGTTCCCTTTTCCCCCCGAATACCACCCTCTGCATTTCAGCAGCTGCAGTTAGCCGCGGGCATGAACTCCTAGAGGAGCATCGTCATCGGGGAATAGTAAGTTAAAGTCACTCAGGTTACCTTGAGTGACGTTGTACGGGTAAGCCGGTTACGACAGGTGAGGTTAGGTGTCGTGCCCGGCGAGTGCGTCAGCCCAGAAAGGTTGTCAGCAGCGGCGAGCGCTGCCGCGGTTACAAGGGAAAGCGGCCGTTCTAACAGAAAGCGACGCCTCAGGCTTTCTTCTGCCGCGTGTCCCTAAGCTGTGCCGCGAAGGTGTGCGCGGACAGCCGCCCCCATTTACCCTAGTGCATAGCGGGAATGCATATTGCTCCGCTAGGCCAGACCCCGTTACAACTGGCGCCCTTAACGTGTTGCAAAGCACAGGTTAGGGATCGTTGACTCGCTTTTAGACTCGCGAGTCGAACATAAAAATATTTGCACGCGGAAAAGGTAACCACGTACTCGGAGTACGAAACAGTTGCTAGAAGCAACTAAAAGAAGTAACTTTCAAGCAAGCGATTACAAGTGAATTCCACTGGGCTTTGCATACGATAAGCAAGCCACTAGTTGGAATTCGGTTAAATTTCAGTCAGTGGTAATCGAGTAGGTACCTTGTGACCTAGGTACCTTGTACTAGGTACCTTGTACCACTGGCAGTGCAAGAGCACTGGTAGAATCGAAAATTTTGTTATTTTATTAAATCCCCTTGCCCACACAACTTGCGAAAGATGTCATACAACCCCCAGGAGGCCGTAGAGGACTGGATAATGTCCCTCTCCCAAAACGAAGTGGATCAATCGCGACTAGAAATGAAGCGAAAGGGCACCTTGTTCAGAAACCTGGGCAGACTGAGTAAGTGGGTGCTCGGTATTTACGCCCCACAAGACTTCCAGGAGTCTGCGAGGCCGGACGATGCGATCGCCCGGCGAATGAGGCTAAGAACAGACCTCTTAAGCAGACTCCTCACGGAAGAGGATGGTACATTCTTAAAAACCTCCAAGTGGAACTTCCACCCACTGGAAGTGGTACTAAAGAGCGAACAGATGATTGAGATACTGCTAAAGACGACGGCAGAAGCTGTTCAAAGTACCACTTACACACAAAATCCAGCTATCACGGCAAATGAGGATGGCGATGACAACAACAAGATAGAATAAAATGAAGACAGGCAAGAAGAGACGCAACAACGGCCATGGACAGCGAACACCTCCAAGAGAGATGGTACGTCTCCTGGCGCCAGATAGATTATGCCACAACCGCCGAGCCACTCATACTACTTAAGAAGAAAAATCATAAGTTCGAGTGGCTCGATGAGCAGCAAAGTGCTTTCGACATGCTCAAGGCGATGATCATACTCGTGCCGACTCTGCAACGGCCGGACCCTAACAGTCCGTTCATAGTGCAGACGGACGCGAGTGATGTCGGCCTGGGCGCAGTACTGCTCGAGGAAGTAGAAGGCCTCGAGAGAGTTCTCGAGTTCGCCAGCCGTGTGTTAACACAGGCAGAGCGAAACTACAGCATGACCGAGAGGGAATGTCTCGCGGTAGTGTGGGCGATAGGGAAATTCAGCCCTTATATAGATGGATATGAGTTTAAAGTCGTGACAGACCACAGCAGCTTGCGGTGGCTCTGCCAAATGAAAAACCCTACGAGCAGATTAGCTCGGTGGGAATTAGAGCTGTAAGGCCATAAGTTCACGATTGAACACCGAAAAAGCGCCTTGATAGTAAAAAATAAAATTGCTTTAAACGCACATGCGTTATGTCTCCCATACAATAATTTTCCTTGTAAACACAATCAAAGAACAATTTTAAATTATTTTTATTTCGACACTATGTACGACGAGGTGCCGTTGACAGCGGATTTGAAGAAGAAAAGTTTGATGAAGAATAGTACTTCATCAGAGTTTGTATTTGCGATTGTTTTCCATTCCATACAAGCATTAAAATAAAAATAAAAAATTACAAATGGAAGAGCAATGAATAGAAATGACAAAATTACAAGTTAATATTTTCCATAAAATTTTTTGAATTTTTTTCGTGAGAAATTTATTTTTTAAATTTTAATTTAATAAAAGGAATCAATAAATTATTTTGAGGAAGCTACGTGCCAACAAATTGGCAGCGGTTTTTTTCATTTTTCAGCTTTACTGTTTTATTAATAACAAAAGAACGGGGATAGCTAGAAAATTAATTTTTTTTAGAAAATATGGGTATTTTAATTTTCTTTCGAATACGACCCATCCGATTCAGATACATAGAGCCGTTCTCAAGAAATTATGATTTGAAAAAAAGGCTAAAAAAATTTTAACCTAAAAATATCTATGAAATTTGTGGACTAATCATTTTGTCCAAAGAACTCAACTGAGAACTATCAAAAATCTACCCCTTCAAGGAATTTTGAAGAGATTAATTTAATTTTACTCCCGTAATCGTTGGACATACAAAACTCATTTTTTTCATTTTTCAATTTTGTTCTCAAAAACTAACTAACACAATGAATTTAAATTCCAACAGATTATAGCTATTTATATTCTGCATTATCATGATTTTTTCTCAAAAAATTGACCGTTCAGTATGGAAGTTATAAGCTTTTAAAAAGAAAGAACACGTTTTTGTTAAAAACAAAAGAACCGTGATAGCTAGAAATTTTTTTTTTGTATTTGGAAAATATAGGTATTTTAATTCTTTTTCGAATGCTACCTATCCGATTAAAATATCTCGATCCTATGCAATATTGCTATGACAGAGAGCCTGACTCATCATTTTAAAAAAGCAATGGTGAAACGGAAATCACGGATTGCAACAACATTACTCCCCTATAGCATCCAAACATAAAAGTGTTGAGGGAATATTGGCGAAAATGGGGAATATATCAAAGCTATATTGGAGCAATATTGCTCCAATATTGGGTGCTATAGGGGCCGTTTTTGAGCTCGTATTTGATCGAGACACCCTTATTTTGGTCCAGATTGATCATAGATTCGCGTATTAGGTTTTGTTTTAGAGTGCCCTGCTGCTGACGTTGATTTTGATGACACAAGCAGATTTAGATCATGTACATGGATCTTTTCATTTTTTTTTTGCTTCTGCCTAGAGGAAGCTTTGTGATAGTAATTTTTTGAGTTGTAAAAACGTGTTTTAATGGTTTTCCAAGGTGTTACCCTAACGAAAATTGAAAATGTAAAAAAATGTAACAAATGTTACAAAAACGTAAAAAGTCGTAAGTAAGCGTAAGGATTCGTACATTTATGCTGGATTTCGGACATGTTTTACAAATTCTTAAATTTTCTTACGTTTTCTTGCAGTTTCTCCCAGTTTCTTACGTTTCCTTAAATTTGTTTACGTTTTTCGGCTTTTTAATTGTTTAATTTATTTTAACCAAAATGTAAAAAATCTGAAGCAAAATGTTAAAAAATGTGACTTTTTGTAAAAAAAATGAAACTGTACAATTTCTTACAGAAACTTATATTTTCTTACATATTTTTATTGCTTCCTCCTAGAGGAAGCTTTGTAATAATAAAATTTTAAGTTTCTTTAAATCGATCTAGAAACATGATTAGAGGTATTAGAAGTTTGTATCACATGATTTTAGAAAATGTCTGTATGGATGTGTGTGNNNTGTGTGTGTGTGTGTGTGTGTGTGTGTGTGTGTGTGTGTGTGTGTGTGTGTGTGTGTGTGTGTGTGTGTGTGTATACCGCTTTAACTCCGGATCTACGCAGTCAATTTTAACCGGGTGCGTATCATTTTTTTGTTTTTTAATTCTGAATGGGGGAAGAAAACAATTTTGTATGATTCCCCGATTCGTTTTTGTTTTCTGTTGAATTTTTGATTTTCGAAAAATTCATTATTGAATTTTTTCAATGATCGGATTTAAATTTTTGAATCGTATGCATAGTATTCGAAAGAGCATAAAAAATCTATATTTAAAAAAAAAATTCTTTAGCTATCATGTTTCTTTTGTTATTAACGAAAACATATTTTTTTCTAAAAAAGTTTTCAACTATCAAACTAAACTGTCAATTTCTTTGAGAAAAATCAGGATAATGCAGAATATAAATATCTATAATCTGCAAAATTTTAAATTCATGCTTTTGTGTTAGTTTTTGAGAAAAAAATTGAAGAAATGAAAAAAACGAGTTTTGTATGTCCTACGATTACGGGAGTGAAATTTACTTAATCGCTTCAAAATTCCTTGTAGTGGTAGATTTTGGATAGTTCTCGGTCGAGTTCGTTAGACAAAATGATTGGTCCACAAATTGCAGAGATATTTAAGGTTAAAATTTTTTTAACGATTTTTTTAAATCGTAATTTCTCGAGAATGGCTCTATGTATCTGAATCGGATGGGTAACATTCGAAAGAGAATTAAAATACCTATATTTTCCAAAAAAAAAATGAATTTTATAGCTATCACGGTTCATTTTTTATTAACAAAAACGTAAACATTGAAAAATAAAAAAATGAGTTTGGTATGTCAAACAAATGCGGGAGTAAAATTGACTTAATCGCTT
>JAPYZO010010555.1:0-12292 GCA_030522905.1 Torymus flavipes | reverse complement strand
ATTCGTCTCCTTCGAGCCAAAAAATGTCACTATTTTTTATTACTAATTCTTTGATTATTTCTTTCCTATCTTTTGAAGAATTTTTGTATTGGATTTTCTTTAATAATTCTTCTTCACGACTTGCCATTTTGGGTTTGTCATTGAAGTCATTATTTTCCACAAAATTAATTTTTGCCACATTTAATGTCTTATTTTCGTCTATATCCAAATAATCCTTTGATTCAAAGCCCTCGGATAGATTTTCTATTTCATATGATATAAAATCATATTTTTTTTTTGTCTCCTTACAGTTCATTATACTCTTCGGCAGCAGTATTGACAGTATTGTTTATTATTGTCAAAAATTGTTTATAATCTGTTCGTAAAACTTCATCGAATTCTATCGTTTCATCTTTATTGTCGAAAATGATATTTATATTATTTATCAGTGATTTTATATTTCCTTGATTATTTCTTAGAATTTCTTCATAACGTACTTGTGCTTTTTCTTCTGTTAAAATATCGTTCAAAATTTTTTTTCTGTATTTCACTTTCATGTTGTTTTAATTCTGGAATTTTATTTAAAATTTTCATAACATCATCATGAAGTGTTATTTCAGAAGTTACCTGCACCTCATCTTTATTAATCAATTTATGTTCATAAGATATTGAACAAGATGCTTCTTGAACTTCTTCTGAACTTTCTATGTTTTCGATTAATGTTTCTGGTGTACTTCTTGTTGCTTTCCTTCGTTTATTGTCGACTTACTTATTTTATTTTCACTTATTTTATCTGTGATCCTCTTAAGAAATCCTTTCTGTTCTGTTGTTATTTTTGATTTTTTTCTTTTGTCTATTTTCCATGGTTTTTGCGTAATTGCGTTAAAATTAAGGTTTAAGTTGTTCCCGAATCTTGGCTGTAGTTTAATTTTCTGATTATTAATCTGTAATAGCCTTCATCTAGTCTTAATTTTTGTTCTATCAAAATTTTTACTCCCAATATGCCATCATACGGGAGAGAAAAATTCTCTGGCGCAACATGAAACTCGATATATAATTTATTTATAGGCATATAAATCAATCCCAATGTTTGAATAGCTTTATCAGTTATTCCCGATAGTTTGATTTTCTTGTTTTCCAATGACATGTTTGGAGGTATTTGGCACCTTTTTATTATATACAGCTGAGCAACACTATCGACGAGTAATTTACATATTTTATTCGTGAAGAATTCTCGATTTCAATATCCTGATGCGTTTTCCAAATTTAAGAAATACACTGTTATTTTGTTTCTCATCATGTTTTCATTGAAGACTTTATTTTGCTCATTAATTATATCTGGTTCATTACAACCGATTGAATTTAATTTTTCGATGCTGGTATTTTCATGATTTTTCACAGAGTTTTTATTTAAATCCATCGAGTTTCTTGAAATTTGTTCTATGCTAACTCGTTTTTCTCTATTCTAAATTCCTGTTTACTAAGACTTGTTTTACTAGCTGTATTATCGTTAAATTTTATCATTTTAATATTTGAATGCTGTTTCGAGTGGGTTATGGTTATTCCGTCTGGACCACTCATTCCCAAAAGAAATTACTCGTTTCCCGAATTTCCTTGTTGTTGGTTTGGTTTCTTGAAGCCTTCTTCTAATGAGTGACTTGTGTTTCAACAGAAAATACAAAACCTCTTCCTATTATTTTCCATTTTTTTGATTATAAAAGAATTTCCTATCAAATGTCCTTTGCCTTTACAATAAGTGCAAGTTATCGACGATTTCCAGTTTTTATAATTTTCTACAATCTGTAATGGAATGACCCATTATCCTACACTAATCACAGTAAGATACTTATCGATTTGAACGTTCGTTACTGCTATGATATAAGTTTATTGGACGGTAACTTGTTTGTTGATTTTTATTGCCATATCCATGCATATTTCTGTTATACGTAAATTGGTTCATGTTCCTTTCCTTATTTCCGTAATTCATATTCTGATTTGTATTATTTGTGTTCCTCTGATATTGCATATTTAATTCTGGGCAGTATTTCATTACATGCCCGGTCACAATACACAATTGACACACTAACATTGGCCGTCGCATTAAACTGCTTCTTCTGCAACATTAGTATTTTCGCGCTCTCGCAATCAGATGCCTCGTGGCCCGCTTCAGTGCATATTTTTGTCCACACCATTTTTTTGTCTATTGTGCAATATATCAGCGAATGCCCGAGTTTATTGCACCTCTAACACACTACAGACGGGCAGTTTTTTATCGTGTGGCTCGTGTCCCACAGAAATCGCAAGAATCTGCGCCTTTTGTACTCTTTTGGCACACATTCGGACTATGGCCTTTTTCTTTACACTTCCAGCAGAATTCATACTTTGTTATGATAGGGATTTTTACCTATGTCCTATTTCCTGGCAATATTGGCAATGATTGCCTTGTATGTAATTTAAATGACATTTATCGACGGAATGGCCTTTTGCGCTGCAAAAATTGCAAATTAATTCTAATTTATCTTTGCCCGTGGTACAATAATACGATGTGTGATCTCTATTCTTACAGTATACACATGATGCATTAAAACAAAATAATGCCTCGTGATATCTATCTCGGCAGATTTTGCATTGAGATATTCTAGCGACATTAGTATTTGGTTGTTCGAAATTAAATAATATGTTTGCTGTATCACTGTAATATGTATCACTTCTCAGCATATTTTGTTTAGCAAGATTTGATTCTAATTCGATTACTTTTTGTATAGCCGTGTGCGCAGTCGCTTGTGCTCCTAATTCCAATAGTATTTCTTGTTTTAGGCCTTTTCTAAACCTACTTAATATCTCTGCTTCCAACTGAGTTTTAAATAATGCTAAATTTTATGCTGTGATGTTCGGTTCTAATGCTTTTAATTCATTTATTTTAGTACTCATGTGTGTAATTTTATTTGTGTACTCTAATACTGTTTCATTTGATTTTTTAATTATTTGAGTTAATTTTCCGTATAGCGTGTGTATATTCTCTGTACTTGGATAAATTTTTCGTATAAACTCGATAAACACTTCAATACTTGGAATATCTATATTCGCTAAAGCTTTATATATCTATCCATTCAATTTTAAGTTTCTCTATGTATTCTTCTGCCGACATATTTTTTCCATCAAATTCCGGAACTAAATTTACCGGCCACGTCCTTGAGTGGTAATTTGAGAGCTTCATTCGCAATGTTTATGTTAAAATCAATTAAATTTCTATTAATCTCGAATTCTGTTTGATTAATACTCTGATGTAAATTCTGATTTTCTTCCATTTCTGTTTCAGTGTTGTCTTGTTAAAATTAGGCTTTGCTCGTTCAGTATTCCTTCTATATCCGTGTAATTTCCTAAGTATATTAAACTGAGTGATGAATCGAAAGATGCAGAATCTCTATTCGTTGTTTTTAGTGTATAGTATTTATGAATGGTGTAATGTGTAGTATTTATGAATAGTATAATGTATTGGTGAATCTAAATCTGATTTTCTTTTAGGTAAAAGCAAAGGATTTGATTATTAGATTGATTTTCCTTTGAATTTATTTGTACATTTAACCTTTCCTTACTTGATATGTTAATTTGTTCTACGTTTGAGGTTTATGGAATATCAATATTTGACACTCTTTTGCTTTTTGGTTTTGGATTCACTGTGATTTCTGTGTAAGTCTTGATGTTGTGGTTTTTTCCCTGTTTTTGTTTTACTTAATAAAATTACAGATATATAAACACTTGGATAAGAGTAAACCATCAATAATCTCATTTCTAGAGCTAGCTAAGACTTTTGACACTGTTAACCATAAAATTTCAATTGGAAAATTAGAAAGATATGGAATAAGAGGTAAAGCACTTGAATTAATGAATAGCTATCTTTCCAATAGAAAACAAATAGATTAGAAGATAAAAAAAAGTACTGAAAGAGAAATACAAACGGGTGTTCCACAAGGAACAATACTAGGACCTGTGTTATTTATATTATATGTTAATGATCTATTGCTGGATATGCACAAAAATACAATTCTCTCTTACGCAGATGACACTGTCGTCATCTCTGGTGATGATACGTGGGCGTCGGCGCAAGAAAAAATGAACAAGTGTTTAGATCAAATTGCAAATTGGTTAGCTTTGAATAAACTGTCTTTAAATACGAATAAAATAGTCTACATGACGGTAGGAAATTATTGTGATAGGAAATTATTGTGTACCAAGAAAAATTGAAATTGAAATCCATAAACAGAAAATCAAAAGGGTTACAGACTACTAGTACCTGGGGATAATTTTCGATTATAATATGAAGTGGGATACAATACATATACAATACATTATAAATAAAACTAAATACCTAATTTATATCTTCGCAAAAATAAAAAATACATAGACACAAAATCTCTAACTGTAATATATTACGCCTTTTTTCGCAGTTACATAAACTATGGTATAATCGCATGGGGAGGGGTTTAAAAAGATAATATGACTCGTCTACAAAATATTCAAACTAGAATCTTAAAAATTATACAAAAAAACTGTTTCCTACAAAACACTCTGTTAAATGTAAGGCAAGTTTTTACTTTGGAGGCTCTAATGTATCACTACGAAGACTTGAAAGAAATATATAAAAAAAGTACTTCTAAAACTAGACATAAGAGTATTCAACAAAAACAAAAAAGGCTGTTAGCAATAAAAATAGCTAGTTGGTAGCACTAAAGACTTTTAACAGTCTACCTAATGAGTTTAAAAGTTTATATGGGAGCGAAAATAATAGTAAATATAAGATTAAGAATGAATTGAAAAATTATATTGTAAAATCGTTATAATTCTGCCACATATATATAATGTTTCTTATTGGTTAAAGTTTTGAAAATTTATTATCGAAAATATATAATACGACGTTACTTAGTTTGTAAGTTAGTATGTAAGTATTCTTGTATTGTGCCAGCCCTAGCACAGATAGTTATATCTACCTTTTAGGATTGCTTACTTATATGTAATTTATTACTTATGTATGTAATTTGTCTGGGTAATAAAATTAAAAAAAAAACTCGTATGACAAAATGCGCCTTAAATAGTATATTACGACCCATGGCCAGTAAAATAAGAAGTGTCTCAGATCACATGTAATTCTCACAAATATGTGATCTGAGGCTTTCTTTTTGACTGGCCAAGGTCAGTATACTATTTTTCTGCTCGACGGCGCCGGAAAGCGACAACTTGCCGGAAAGCGACAACTTCGTTTCGCGCAGCGGCCGGGAAGTTGGCGCTTTCCGGCCGGAGGGCAGAAAAATAGTATACTGACCTTGGCCAGTAAAAAATAAAGCCTCAGATCACATGTTTGTCCACCTTGGCGTCGCCTCGGCCGACAATTACATTCGTTTTTCGTATCAATTTCGCGTTTAAACAGCCACCTTTAGTCCATAATACTTGATTTTCTTTGTACAATCTGACATTCTTTTAGAACGATTCACAAGTTTCCACACTGAATTTTTATTCATAGATTTCAGTTTCTCGTTCCCAACAATTTCTCAGCTCAGTTTGTATGGCTTCTTTGTAAATTACAGGATCTTGATTAATCTTTCCTATTAAAGCATATAATAATTCATCTCATTCCTCACCTTTTGCATCTAATTCCTGTTTATTTCTGATGATACAGTAAGACTTTGGTTTTTGGAATCCTCACCTATTTGTATTGGAGAAAAGTTCGTACCATTTATATTCTCATCTTTACAAAGTTTCATCGTTTTAGCTGCATGTTTAGCTTTTCTCGGTTTTTCCCATTTCGTTAAATCTCTCACTCCGTTTTAAAATTCTCATCTATCTTTATCTCACCTTTAATAAATACAATAAACCACTCATTCTCATCTCAATTTTTTTTTGTTTTTTATTTTTTTATATTAGGAAAGTTTACTATATCATTGATTGGTTGTAGAGTGGACTGAGAAGGACTTTTTTTAGTTGAAATAGAACTTTCTGGTCGCACTGTCGAGGTGTTTTGGTGAAATGATTAACACTTAAATGTGTTGTTAAGTCGACGTTTCGACCACTTAACAGTGGTCCTCATCAGGACTAAAGATTTATTAAACAAAATTTTTTCAAAATTACAACAATTATTGAAACTACACTGTATCAAGGTTTACAAACTTACACTAATATACAAACACGATGGATTTAGGTAGCGTTAATTGCTACCAGTCTAATGTACAAAATCAGCAGTTATTCAACTCTTTATATACAATACTGAGAAGTGGAAGGGACAATGAAAGCAAATTAGATAAAAGACTCTTATCCGAAATGTTGTTTATTACAGCACAAAGAAATAGCATGAATATCCAAACTGACAGTTTAAAATTAAAAAGCGAATACAAATCATTTATACATAACGAAAAATTTTTGAAATAGTTCTAGAATATAAGCTTAATCTTTTCCGAAGTGGTAGGGGTAAACCCCTATACAGTAGTGCTATGTACGCCTCCCTTCCATTTCTCAGTATTGTATATAAAGAGTTGAATAACTGCTGATTTTGAACATTAGACTGGTAGCATAAGTAACGCTACCTAAATCTATCGTGTTTGTATATTAGTGTAAGTTTGTAAACCTTGATACAGTGTAGTTTCAATAATTGTTTAAATCTTGTAATTTTAAAAAAATTTTGTTTAATAAATCTTTAGTCCTGATGAGGACCACGGTTAAGTGGTCGAAACGTCGACTTAACAACACAAAGAATGATATATTAAAGTTGAAATAGAACTTCCTGGTCGCACTGTCGAGGTGTTATGGTGACATGATTAACACTTAAATCAATATTTTCAAACAAATCACCATACACTATTAGTGTCTCGTTAAATCTCACATTTCTACTTTCGTATTTTTCTTCTCGAGGCTTAAGAAACAGGTAATTTTTACCTGTTTCTTAATCCCACCAGAGTAACTCGCTTACCTTCAAACCTAAACTTTGAACCGGTTTCTCTTTCAATTTTAATGTTGACAACGCATTTAAACCTTTTAATAAGTTCAAAATTAAAACTGTTTAAATGTGGAAACTTTTCTAACGGAATGATCATCTTATTTGATATGTGGAGAGTCTGATTATAAACATACACAGTAATTTAGACAGCTAATTATTACCCAATTTCGAGAGTTTCGTATCGTATATACATGATCTCACCTTTCTGTGGAGAGTTTGATTGGATCTCTCTGTACGCTCTTTAAAACCTTTACAGTGTACCCGCTTATAAACTCGCAATACTGATCTATGCATAAATAACATATTTTAACGGCACACCCTGATATGTTTCTAGCTCTTCTCACAAACGTCTGAAGGCAATCTCCTGTCTCACCTTTGGATTCCATAGGAAGTGCCATAATTGCTAGTCTGGACAAATCGTCTATGAAAACAGATGAAAATCTGTAGCCTTTCGGATGGGATGATGGAGAAATAGGACCCATTACATTGAAGTGTATTAGTTGCAAACGAGCCGTGGCTCTTCTGTGTGTGTCGGTAAAAGGCAACGTTTTAAACTTTGATATCGCGCAAAACTTCACAATCTTCAATTACGTCATCAAATACTGCTTTATTTAAGTCTTTATTTTCGGGAAATTTCTTTTCCAATTCCTTTAGACATGCGACAGCCACGTGGCCGAATCTTACATGCCATAGCATTTCTTGTTTTTTTTTTCATTTTTTTTTATTTATTTTTTTTTAACTTAATGTGAGCTCTTCATAACTTATTATGAGCTTTTGAAAATGGCGTTTCGTCATGAGTTAAATCAGTTAAGGCAATTTATCCACTTCATGAATCTCACGATCTCAGATAGTAACATCGAAGAAGTTAGATTCTTCATAAGGTACACTTTTCGCCTTTTCTTTTATAATTTTCAGACCAAAATTATCTATTGCAGACTCGCCCTGTATAATCTCAATTTTCTCATCTTTGTTCCCATTTAATTTATTCTCACCTATTTTATCTGGAATCGCTTGAGTTTCAATTACAAATTCTGTCTTTGTGGCATTATCATTAGTTGTCTCGCCGTCAAGCAAGTTTCTATTATCTGTGACGCTGCGCGTTACATAGTTTATCTCACCCGTTTTATCAGAAATTATATTCGCGAGCATTCATTAATGACGTTCGGTATATTACAGTTTAACTCATCTGTTTTATAAGTATTCAATTTAATTAGCCAATATGGACAACTCGCAAAATATTTCTTTAGAAAAAGGACCGATAATATCAATCTTTTTGTTGTCCAGAAAAATACATAAACCTATATCCGCGAATTTTCTTAAAAAGAGCAAATTCTCTTCAAGTGCTGTCAGAATAACTCTGTCAATTTTAAATAAATTGCCATTTACAATTTCATTTTCGCAATTTTAACACCCTCCGTTTTCAAGACTGCTGAACTGTTTTTATTAGCACATTTAATCACACCATAATCAGGTTCATTGAATGTATCAAATATAATCTTTGAATTTGTAATATGCTCTATCGCACCTAAATCAGCTCAAAATTTAGTTATAAATTTATTCCCACCTGTGCTCACTAAATTTGAATTTATTATTTCTGAACATTGAAACGGACTTTCATCAAGAGATATAGTGTATAGTTCGTAATTATTGCAATGTCAGAATCGAACTCATATTTGTTTGCGTTTTCTGTTGAGGAGTTACTTGAGAAATTGATTAGCTTGAGACCGTTCTCCAGCGGCATTCTCATAGTTTTTCTATTTTACTCAGATTTTCTCTTTAAATCTCGCCCGCCACCATTTTTACTAAATTCTCGAATAATATTTGAATTGGTGTACCTGGCATATCCTCACGATCCGCCTTCTCGTCTGTTGTTATCACATCTCGCCAGTAGATGAAGATACTCAAATGCCTTGCGGTTTTCAAGTCAGTTGCAACGGTAAGCACTTAACATCTTTGACTTTATTTGGATAATTGCAACCTATGTGCGTTTGACTCTGACCTTATCAATCTTAGCGTAATTTTTCGATCTCGCCTGCGGCTGCTCGCCTGATGCACTATATCCTTCTCTTGCCTAGTTTGACTCTGTCTCATCTGACACAACAATAGTTTTAAGTCTTCATAAGATATTCTACTACTTTTAGATACAAAGTTAATCGTTTGATCACGAGGATTTTTGCAAATGCATCACTGCAGAATAATAGTGCGAATCCAAATGATTTAGAAAAATATCGCGTACTTTTAAATCTCTGCTCCTCTAATATTTTCTCACCTTTTACATTAGAGGTTATTTTATTATCAACAACATGCAGCAGTCCATTGGATCTCAGAAAGATAATCATAGAATTGTTCGAACTTTAAATTATTATTTAATTTGTCATTCCAATCAACATTCATCGTTTCATCTAGATTTTCTAATTTTATTCAATCTTTTACGATTTTAGACAAACAATTCCGTCCATTATCCTGATTCATTTTCCTCATCTTTCTCACCCTTTTCATCATCATTCACGCCCGCATACTGCAAATTATCCTGAATGATAATCAGGTCATTTACCATTTTACTGACTTGGTAATTTGGAGGGATTAATTAATTAGTCCTCTCGGATTGTTGCTGTGAGAGAGAGAGAGAGAGAGAGGTAATGGCCGAATGGCACACTAAATAATTACATGAAAAATATAAAATAATATAACAATATATATAAAATAGAATATAATACAAAAAATAAAGTATAATACAAAAAAGAACAATAATATAAAATGTTGATAACAACAAATTCAACGCCCGTACAACTCACATACATTACTGACAAGGATTACAAGGATACATTACTTACAGGTTTATCGCAATGCCTATTACTGTGATGCCCTCAAATGCTTCATAAGATTATTAGATAAAATGAAAAAACTGGGAGCATAGACCAGAATTCAAGCGCAGTGACTAAACATGAGTTTTTATAACTCTCGGAAGACGCAGTTGGGATGTTTATTGAACGTGATTGTAGACGTTCTGATCGGCGTAACGGAATAAATTGTTCCGACAATGCTTGATAAAAATACAAGGGACGTTGAGTGTTTAAGATACAGAACGTAAAACATCCCTGAAAGTACTTACGCCGATCGCGCGCCCTCAGCTATTCCAATTCTGATCTACATGGATTTATATGAGTATCACGCCGAAGATTATAAATATAACGAATGCCTGCATTCATAAGACGCTCCACTTTAAGTTTAAGGTACCCTGGCATACTATCGTAAACAAGGCAAGCATAATCGAGATACGAAATGACTAGTGCCTGTACTAGTAACTTTTTTACATCACGTGGAATTAGCCCCGCAAGCTGTCTAAGCTTAAAAAGAGCATTCTGTACCTTAGAGGAAACAAAGCGAATGTGCGAATTCCAGGTCAGATCTGCGGTCATAATTACACCCAAGTTTTTAATCTGACTGGCGTACTCAACGGGATGGTTGTTAACGACAACTGATGGTAATTGCTGACTTGCCAAAAAAACTAGATTTGAAGTACTACCGAAGATTATAGATTTAGTTTTGCTCGGGTTTAACCGCAGACCATGAACCATATTGAAACATTACCCGCATCATCTGTCATTTGGGCGACTGCAGACGATATAAGATTAGCTGGACACTGAGTAAAAAGTTGTAAGTCGTCAGCAAAGAGAATATAAGAGAACTTACAGTACTTGAGACATTGCGGCAAAGAGTTAATGAGGATAGAGAAGAAAATAGGTCCCGGGGATGAGCCCTGCGGGAAACCCGAGGTCACAAGCAGAAATTCAGATACTTCCTCATTACAGACTACTGCTTGCGTTCGACCGGATATATATGAGTGCACCCATTTAATAGCATTAGCTGAAAATCTCATGTTCCTACAATCAGTCAAAAGGGCCTCATGATTAATCGAATCAAATGCTCTTCGGAAATCGAACAGCGTTGCAAGCGTGACCAGATTGTTTTCAATACCATAACGTATCATATCGGTGAAATACAGAAGTGCTGACTGGGTGTTATGTTCCGATCTAAATCCAAATTGAAAAGGAGAAAGAAGAGAATGGGTTTCAAGATGTTGCGAGATCTAGGTGGCTACGATTTTATCAAATTCTTTTGCTAGATGACATAGGTTTGCGATAGGTCGTGTGTCTGAGACTGATTGTGGATTATTGCATTTATTTAGTTTGTCACACTCTGCTGGGGATCAGGGTAGAGGTGCGCGGGTAATTAAACGCGAGTAGCAAAATCAGATAAAATAACTATCCACAATTTATTCAAAAGACTTAGTCTAATTATTCAATAAGCAGGACGCCAGGTGCAGGCGTCACTTGCACCAATTTACTTTAATCGCCAGCTAGCGCGAGCCGGTAGCAACGCACAAAAAGAAACCCTATTCTCCAACTTTATAGCATCAGCTCGAGCTGAAGCGTCTGCGCGGGCAAACTCTATTGCACGACACTCGGCACGAACGCGCACACACACTCGCGACAGGATTTTGAGGGAGGTATTAACAGGGAGACAAACCTCGGCCAGTTGATGCTGCTGCAGTTCCTCTCGCACTCTCTCTCTCGACTCCCAGCTCCCTTTCTCGGCTACCACGCTGCAGTCCGAGGACACCGGCGCAGGCTTTGGCAGGACCCGAGCGGCGACGCTGGGTGGTACACGCGATATCTTCGTCGGGCTCTGAAGGAGTCGACGGAAAAGTATGCGTTAAGCGGAATTAGCCCACACGCGGCACGACGGTAGGCGACAGAATGCCGGCTCTACGTGCGTGCGGCGCACTGCTTCGCCGATCGGCCGTCTTCTTCACTGCGGCGCGAGTGAGTAGTCCATAGCCTGCCGATACGATACTCGCGCCGTAGTCAGACGGCCGAGGCAGCGCTGAGCCCCGCGGCTATTTCTCTCTGTCTCGCTCTTCCTCTCTCTCTCTCGGCTGGCGCCGGCTGCTCCTGTCAGCCGCATGGGAGAGCGAGGCTAGTCGTCGTCGAGCTACAGCTTGTCCTCGCTGCCGCTGCTGCTGGTCGGTGTTCCTGGCCGAGCTGTCGAGAGGGAAAACGTGTAGGGAAGGGTACGCGTCGGGACCCGGGTAGGGGAAAGACAGTGTGCGCGTATGAGTGTGTGTGTGTGCATGCGTATGCACGATCTCGCGCGTCTGTCTGTCGTCATCTCTACCGCCGCGCTTTTCTCTCGTCGTTTCTAGTAACATCCGATTTTCCGTGTTACAACTCCCCCCTCCTAAACTCGAAATAATCCGTGGACTTCTTTCGTACGTTTACTTTGTTTCCTACCATACTAAATTCTCTAAATTTTTCTAGCTGCAAC
>JAPYZO010010554.1:0-10938 GCA_030522905.1 Torymus flavipes | reverse complement strand
CGCCCCGGTACACTGCGGCACCTGTCGAACTCTATTTAAAGCCAGCGTTGCAGCGTGTATATATACTAGACGTCCACGCGCGTTGATATCGCAGTTTATGCGTCGGCCACCGCCGCGCCGCTCATCCTCGTTATCCGCACTCGGAGCGCGGGCACGAGAGTGCATTTCAAACTCGGTAACATAATCTGACGCGCGCGCGGGCGTGTGCAACCCCCGCTTGCAACGCGCTCGTGAACCTACGTGACGCGCGCGTCCGTGACGATAAATATTATCTAGCGCGGAACGACTCTCTTTACACATTGTTTCGCGTCGGGAACAGCAGCGCGCGCCGGCGCCAGCGCTGTTTAGATGTGCGAGTGTGTGTGTGTGTGGCTGGATGCGCGAGAGCTTCCGTTGAATCGGGTATATGTATATAGGAGAGGAGCAGTGGGGTCCCTTCAAAAGGATACTGTAGTGTGTGCGTGGGAGTGGCAGCGAGACGAGAGTATGTGTATGTATGAGTCTTTTGTGTTTTGTTCGGAGGGGGATAAAAATTGTTAGATGTGAGAGTGGGTATAAGGCCATCGGGAGAGAGAGATAGCAGAATAATCTTTTGTTTACATTTCTAATTTTACGGAGACAGACATAACGTCCACGCGATATTTTCTAACAGAAGTGTAGAGAGATTTTAAATGTCCTGAAAAAACATTTCTAAACATTTTTTTGAAGTATGTTACAAAGCTTCCTGTTGAGGAAAAAAGTAAGCATAATTTTAAAGATTTATGTTCGTATGCAGAACCATTATTTTACAAATTTTTCGCGCCAAGTAATTTTGTAAAAGTTGCGTCACAGTCAGCTTTCGAGAAAAGGTTTGAACGAAAGTTTTAAAAACTTTTCACATTTTCAACGTCGAAGCCATATAGCGTCTTACATGTTACAAGAACGGAAAATTCAAAAAATAACAATTTCGACCAACAAGCCGGAGCTTTTATCTAGATGCACTACTTTTTCTAGGTCACGTATGTTGATCTAGAAAAAAAACACACACACACACACAAACAACATTCAACCTTTTCGGAAACGTGTTGAAATGCTTTTTGCGTCGTTTCGACGTGTACAAAGAATTTCGCGCTCACGAGATAGAGCGAAAGATGAGAGAGCGAGAAAAAAAGCAACGAGAGTCGAAAAAAGCACGAGATTCTCTCGTAATCACTCGGCAGGATTGCGCGCGGGATATACGCACACGCGCTTGCACACTGGTCCATTAATTTTGCTCTATTTCCAAGAGCGCGCGAAAAGTACACGGACGCGCGCCGGCCTCGAAAGTTAAACGCGTACGCGTTTACCCGATGAAATAAATGTTTACCCCTTCGCGCGGCTTATATATACGCTCGCGCGCGAATGAGTGTGTTTCAGCCGACCGCCGTGCTGTATATATCGGAATGAAAGTTAGCTTTATTCCCTTTATAGACCTACTGTTTAATCGAGAATTCGGGGGTAAACTCATTCGTGAGCGCCGAGTTCTCGCGCACATATGCGAGCACACAAAAGACTTTCGAGAGGGGAAAAAGAGAGAGAAAGATAGAGACGCGGATAATTAAAATTATGTCCGCCGTTATCATCCCCCAGTCCCTCTCGACGCAAGAATTCCAGCGCGAGCTTATACGAGCACGTATGCATATACGACCTTGGCTGCGTTATATTCTCCTCGTGAACGCGTGGCCTAGTCTTTTTTACAATACGTACCCCCCCTTTTTTTACTCGAGCGAGCGAGAGCGACCTAATTAGGGCTATACTTCCACCGTGAAACCGTTTTCAACCGCAACGGATGCGGCGACATAAACCTGTCGAAAGTTACTTGCGCGCTGCGCGAATCATTACGCGTGGCGTGTAAGTAATTGGGGCAACGCGCGTGGGGCGGTGAGAGTAAGAGAAGAATAGGGACAAAAGCGAACTTTCGAGTGTAGGCGTGCGTTATTCTTTTTTTCATAAAATTTTCGGCGCCACGTCGACGCTGCAAACTCGGATGACATTTTAATTCGCGCTAATTGATCTGAAACGTGGTTTCTTTTCGTTTAATTATCGATTCTTCGTACGAAAAATTTATTGGAAAAACGTCTGGTCTACTACAACCATTTGAGAACATTCAGCTTAAATGAGCTTTTTAATACATTAAGACCGGGAAATGATTTAAACGTAAGAGAACTCGTTCGTAGCACTTCCATCACGAGGGAAGTAAATTTCAGAGGGAAGAACATACAACCGTTCCGCACGTTTCCGAAGTCTATTTGGCTGAGAGAAACGCAAGTTCCGGGAGAATCAAAATGCATTAAGGTGCTTATTCACCCTGCTCCCGCCCTCCCCTAAGTGAAGAATTAATAGTGGGTCCGGAAAGGGACGCAAAGTCTTATTGCGGTCGAACGAGTGCGGAAGAGAAGGCGGACTTAAAAGGAAAAGGCAGTTAACAGAAGACGAAATGGCCGGTACGCCCGGCCGTTATCTCTTCGCTCTGCTGTCGTTTTTTTTCTTCTTCCTCTCCTTTCGACGCCACGAATAACGTCGAAACAAATCAGCGCCAGCTTTTCCAGCCGTACACGCGCAATATTATATATACTTTTGTCCTCTAAATTATATCCTTTCCTCTTCGTTTTCATTCGATCAATACTCCCCTTTTTTGTCCTTTTATCACGTCGATAGAAAGAGTCCGAACGAAGACGTATCGACAGGACGATTGAAAAATATTTGCCGCGCTTTTTTCGAAAAAGTCCGTTGCGGAAATTGCAATGTACGCGTGAAACGCGCGTTCAATAACAGCGTTAATTATATTAGTATACGGGAAATCGAGCGAGGTAATGAAATTTCACAATAAAGCGAAAAGTCCAAAGGTATAGTATTATATAGCGTGCCGCGCATAATTTATTTATTTTACGAAAATTATATTATAATTTAATCGTTAACGTGTGTTTATCTAGATTACGCACGCGGGATAAACCAGGCGAGACGCAAATTATTGCCGCTGCCGCGCTCGCGCGCGTGCAATGTGCAAGATCATTTATCTCGTTGGGAATAAAGTTCGAACAATATTGAACATGGAAGCTGTGCTCTTAATATATTTCGGAAGCTATGCGTTTTCGGCAATTTCCGTGCGCTTTATTTTCACGTTGACGTTCGCCTTTTAAACCCTTTCTCTCTGTGTTTCTCTCCCATAGTAGCATCAGTCGATGCCACAACGTTTGCAATTTAAATTATGCTCTCTCCTCTTCTTCCTCTTTCTCTCGCTCTCTATCTCTACACCACAGAGTAAAAGCGAGATTTTTTACCCTTCCAAGTATCACGGCTTTTTCCGAGATCTCTGTAACGTGCTCTTCGATAAATATGCATGAGACGCGCCCAGTGGATTTGTACGAAAGTTCGCTATTTGTCTATCATTTTTAAAATCAATGTTTTCGCGCGGTGAAAATGCAGCTTTTTGCGCGAGAACGATGCATAGTAGCCTGTTCGTTATACGGCCAAACATAAATATTTCATTATATGCTCGCGTTCGATTTTATTTCCGCTTTATTCTCTCGCGCCCCCCACACTTGGAATCAATTACAAAACGGCGATCATTTATTTACATTTTGGGGCGTATAAACCAGCGAAATTACTTCGACCCAAGAGATAGATAGCGAGAGAGAGAGAGGCATCGGCCCTCTCTCATCTCTCCACACATATACTGCGAGTTTATATTCAGCGTGGCGCGCATATACATGCAAAGTATATATATATATATATATGTACGAGCGAGAGATAATCGAAAAGGAGGAGGGAATCCGTGTAGGTATACGCGCGACGGTAAATATAGTCCGATTAAAGTCCCTCTCTGCGATGCAAATCCGCCCACTCTCCCTCTCTCTGTCGAGTGCGCGTACACGAGCGACAACGAGAGGATATTCGAGATTCGGCAGCTGCCGCTCTCTCTCAACCTGCGTATGTATATATATGTATGCGTGTATGTATATGTGTGTGAGAGAGAGAGAGAGAAGGGCAGCAGAAATTTTAGCGGCTGACACGCCACTTCAACATCCCCCCAGCCTCTCGCGGTGGCGCTATGCGAATGCGCTCGCGCACCGCCGCCGCCGCCGCCACCGTCGAAATTGGCGTGATTCCCTAATTCACGTGTGGAAACTCGCGAGATCGTGCCGGGAAAATTCGCCTCGAAATTACTGCCAAATTCGAGTGTACTGCAATTATGCATTCCTACTCACGTGCCGCTTGCGCGTGTATATATGTACGTACTCGTGTGGATCTGTCTGTGTGTATGTGTGTAGGAGAGGTACAAGTGGAATGCAAACCAAAATTGTTGGACACTCGCAAGAGATTTACTTTTTTTTCGTAATTGATTGCTCGTTTGGGTCAATGGAAAGTTCATTTTTTCGGGCTCTCGCGTTTCAAAAATATTAAATCGCGGAATTGGAGTGTACTATACTTTGTATTCGATGCTGGCTGATACGGAACAAAATTATTTCGCAATTTCGAGGTATTTACGGGGAGTATTTTTGTTATATAAGCTATTATTCCAATTCATTAACTTGCAATAATCATTGATAATTATACGTTAATACCCCTTGTTTGATATACCCTCTACTTAAATTAGTACGGGAAATAATCCGCATTTCCTTTTTTACGAATGAAAAGGTTAATTCGTTGCTATTATTTGGCTCCAGCGGCTCCTTTAATCAAAGAATTAATAATTAGTATGAAAGAATAATTACAGTTTCGAGCGGAAAACGCGCATACGTTATATATTCGAGGCTTTGCCGTGTGAAATGGAATATTCGTACCGAACTCATTAATCTTTTATGAATTCGTGATTTTTGTAGTCTGCGTTGAATAATTACAAGGTCGTAAAATGCCCGTTTAAATGTATTTCGACAATTTAATTAATTTGATTAATAGCTTTCCGGCCTCTGTTGTGCCGTTCTTTGATCTCAGTCTGCGCTTTCTGATAAACGAAAAATGTTTCTAATTTGATTGCTGAAACAGCGAATGCTGCATTTTCACTCGTAATATTAAACATTCTTCCAATACGAGAATCATACATAAAGATTTCAATTTTTATCTCTTACTCAGATGATCTAAATAATCCTTTAATCCAATTAAATCGTATAAGACATTACTTTTGAAATACATTTTAAACGATATCACTTTGCTTCTTATAGCCAATCATAGATAATACCTGGAAAGTAGCTCTATATAAAGCTCAACCCATGAAAAGATTTTTAATTAAAAGTCTCCTGGCATTAATATGCGCTACTGAAATTGGCACCTTCCAAGCACATAAAGCACTTTTATAAATATACATATAGTATCCCATTCATTTATCAGCTCGTTGTAAATTAGTAGGATATCGAGCCAGAAATGGAAAATATTGATGAAACCCCTTTGACGTGAGGCGTTTTTGCAAAGTCAGAGCAATGTTTCTCGTCAACCATTCTCGGAACTTTCCAATTCATTCGCACGAGTGAGCTCTATTTATTCGAAAAATCTTGTACCCATATATATACACTCTGTCCTATTTATTTTTCAAAACACGACTTATCGCAAAAGCCGACAATGCCTCTCTTATTTGCATTCGCTTTGAATCGAGAGCAGCACACAGGGTGGGGAGTTAGACAAAACGCAGATTTGCACAGCTTATTGTTTCGGGCCGCGCGGGTAAATTTATTTATTTCAAAGCACAAAGGTTCCAAATCCAAATGATTTTATATATAAAATCATCGTTGTATACAATTCCGCACACATTCCACAGAGATAAAAATACCAAAGAATCCAGTTTTAAATTCCAGAACGGATATTCAGGCCAAGTTGCAAAATCAAACAGACCATAAGTCATCGCCTACTCTAAATATACAAAGTATCTACGTACGTACACACATGCACTCCCGCGGCCGATGATTGAATTATAGACCGACGACTCCCGCGCATAACAATCAACCTCTCGCTAAACCACATGTTACAAAACACAACTCTCTCTCTCCTGCCAACCTTTTACACCGACTCCACTCCATCATTCCTCCACCCTATACAAAAACTAAAAGCAGCCGGCGCGCGCACGAACCAACGGAGAAAAAAGAACGTGCGCGCGTGCGAGCGATAACGCGAGCCGTCGCCGCATCTGGGAAAAGTAATCAGTCGATAAACCGCCGAGCCGTGCACGCGTGCATTATTTTTATTATTTCCCCCGCGGCGGCGGCAGCGTCGGCAGCGCATAAAAATAATGCGCTGCGTGCGCGAGCGCGTATATATACGTACACGTCGCTGCTTATATATGTATGCGCAGCCGTAGGGTGGGAGGGAATTGGAAGTAATGCGAATTGCGGCGCGAGCGTAATGCCTGCCGGCGCGATGAGGGAAATATTAGCGGGCGCATAAACAGCCGCCACGAAGACGTACGCGTAATACATCAAAAGCCGCGGGGAGCAGGAGAGAGAGAGCGAGGAAAGGGGAGGGGAGGGAAAATAGACCTCGCTTCGTATGCACGCGCGCATATACCCGTGTGTGTATATATGTATATGCGCTAGACTGTAATTTCGTTAGAGCAATCGAGCTGCGACCCGTTTCTTTGCGCGCGTGAGCGCAAAAGGGAGTACAATTTCACGGAATTTTTTAATCCGGGATTTTGCGAATTTTTCGTTTCATTCGGCAGCGTATATGTGCGAGAATGCGAAATTGGCTGACTCGGTGTGTTTTTCTCGCGCGCCCGCTCTCGGCTTCAAAAGCGGCTTTCATGCAAACGCTGTACGCGAATAAGACGTCAAAGTGTTTTTCGACGCTCCGGAGAATTAGGCGGGAACGACGGCTTTGAAAGCTCTCGCGAGCGAGCCATGTGTCTCGTTTTCATAATGGGAGATTAAGTCTAGTCTCAGCGAAATAGAATGATTTCATTCCCGGCGACTATGCACCGCTTAAGTACTTTTTACGAAAATTAACTAGACTTGGGAGGAGAATTTAAGGAAACGAGGTGCTCTGCATGTCGTTAGTCTTGTGCTTTCGGAGAGTGCATATTTCCCATTCTGGATTTAACGAATTGACATGTTACTCCGTACGTGGTTATAATTAAAACTCGAAATTAAAATTTAGGTGAAAAGACAATGAGAAAGTGTCGCACAATGAGAATGCGTGAAAGGGAGAAGGCTATCAATGTCAATGGTAATATCTTTTAGATTATCCGAACCGAATGCGGAAAGGTGTGATGTGCGATTATTCAGGTCAGGAGTCTTTAATCTTCGACGAAAAGAAGAAAAAGGAGAAATTCGACGATAAAAGGGGAAACTGTAATCACGGATGAAAGGAAGTCGCGGGCCGACGTGCAAAACTTTATCACGTGCGTCCTCGAATCCGCGCGAGATTATAGAATTTGATGAACGCAGAAATAGTGTCAGATGTTAGATTGGAGATCTCCGTATTTGCGTTTCATGGAATTACTAGCGGAAATGTCGAGGACTACCAGATATGCGCTTCAATGAAGATAATGTAGGACAAAACGATAATTTCAGTGTCGGATGACTTCGTCAAAATGATTATATTACTTTATAGCGAATGTATAATGATTTTTGCAGCGCTTCGTTTGGTCGTTAATTCAAATAGTCAATCAAAAGACCGTATTACTAGAAATGCCGATCAATCTAAAATAAAAGGGAGACGCTATATATCTACCACAATAACAGAAAATCGTACAAGATATATACATTCATATACCAAAACCTCTATCAAAAACAAATCGAACCAATTTATATCTATCAATTCCAGCGTCCATTCACTTTCACCCAACATTGAAATGTAAATTCCCACCACGAAACGCGACTCGGCTGAGAAAGAAGAAATTAGGTCCACTCACGATGGGGCAACCCTATTACCTCGGCATTCAAGACCACGCTGGCATTATGCACTGCAACTTTTCATTGCGATTCAGGCTAAACACGCCAAAATTCGCGCGCGACTTCAAAGCTTCGCCCTCTATTCTTCTTCGCCTTTAACGGCAGCCCCGCACGGATAGGCAGCACTCCTCCTTCTCTCCCACACAAAATCGATACGGAATTTCGAAAACCTGCGCGCAGCACTATATACGTATACACGTCCCCCCAGCGAAGTTCGTTAGAGCTCGAGGCGCACGTGTCGTGTCCTTAAACCCAAAGTCCATCTTCGCCCGTGGAGAGAAGACAAACGTAGCCTTCCCACTATAAGAGCAAGAGAGAGAGAGAGAGAGAGGAGAGTACATAGGATGAGGGAAAAGGGACAGTAGCTCTAGCATGTCCGCCGTAATCGCCGTCGTCTCGTGCAATACTGCCTCTCCCTCTCTCAGCTCTTACACATATACACGCAGAGACGTATATATGTACACACAGAGACGATACAACGAAACGTAAGGCCGGAAAGAGACGAGCTGGCGCTCGTTCATCGTCTTCTGGAGTACAGGAGGGGAGGTAGGAAAGAGAGCGCGAGAGGGACAGTGACAAATGAATTTCCTCGGAGAGTAGCTGCCGAAACCGCAAGCCGATTACTTGCTGCTTGGCTTATGCCGAGCAGCTAGAGAGGAGGGGGGGAGGGGAGTATAGGTATAGGCGATCTAGAGCGTATACGCGCGCGCACAGGGATAAGCCGTGCGGAAAGGGCAGGTGGAGTGGGGGCCGATTTACGAGCAGATATCCATGCCAAAACGTCGGCTTAAAACACTCGGCAGTGCGGACGGTGGCCGCGACACGCGCGGACTTATCGCGGGGCCGAGAGGCATAGCTGTGCAACGCGCGGTGAGAGGGAGAGAGAGAGAGAGAGGCGCATTGATTGCCCTCTACCTAGTCCCCCCCCCCCCTCGTGTGCATTAGCCATAAATAAGGCTCGGACGAGCCGACGAGAGTGTATGTGTGTGAGGGAGGGAGGCAGAGGTAGAGGCTATTTTTGAGTTTATCCGCGAGGGTGAAGCGCGTGGTTACGGTTGTGTTTATTTTTAATGGCCGTTTAGGAGAGAGGGAGAGAGTGCTGGTTAAATAAATCAGGGTTGTGTGAATGTTGAATGGGCATTGATTTCCAGGGAAATGCTACTGTAACGGTTGTAGAATTGTTTTGATAATGTTGGAATAAGTCTTTTGTAAAGCAAAATACAATTTATACTTCTCGAAAACTTGCAATCTTGATTATTATGTGATTACTTAATTAGGGTTTGAATTTTGAGGAAAAAGAACATGACACTTACCGCAAGTTCACCGAAAATACGAGATTATTCGAAAAAATTTGGCGCCCGGTAGACAATTTTCCGCTCGGTCAGCCATAATTCTCGCTCCCACCCGAGGTTTAAAAAAAAATTACACGCGAAAGCGAGCTCGGGGTGTAAAAAATATCCAAAGAGGCTTATCGGTGGAACGTTCATAAGATCTCTCGCGCTCGAGGGCGAGCGCAACTTTAACTTCAAACTTGCTCATTTACCAACTTAATTAGCAAAGTTTTGATTAGCACGATGAGCCGGCAAAGTATACGTATACATATAAACGCAATCGCGCAGATATACGCGTCGCCGTTTATTATTATTTTTTTCTTACACTTTTACTTTCTCACCCCTGCGCCCCCACTCACACACGCGTGGGCGCTGTTATAGACAATCGCGAACTCGCTCATTTATTCAGAGGATGTTTACAGTTTCCATGCATAAATTTGCGTTATTCACCTACCGCCGGAAGAAGGCAGCGCGAGCTCTCACGTCTGAGGGAAACTCACTCGGCAAGTAGTAGCAGTAGGTAGTAGCGCACGTCGCCGCGAGTAAACCGTGGAAAGTTAACCGGTTAATCGCAACTTCCGACCCGAGAGCTGCACAAAGACTAAAGGGACGCGCGCGCACCCCTGAAAGAGGGTGAGACTACGCGCCGAGGCTTCTCGCTGCGGCAGGGCAAGAAATCCAGATGAAACTCTTGTGTGTTATACTACGTGTGTACACGGGAAGGAAGTGCAGCACAGCCTATACTCTCCACACTGCAGAGAAGACAGTCGTTACCACAGCTTTAACGACTATATATTTGTCGTATAATACGCGCAATTCGAAGCTCATTGTTTTCGACATCTTGTTCGTAGCTCGTTACGCCGTCTTTTAGCTTTCTTCTTACTCCGTGCGGATATAAGAATCCCCGAGGTTATTGTAATAGAATTTGCTTTACAGTAATGAGAAAGGAAATCTCGCGTCGCTCGCGCGCGGTCTAACTTTTTACGAGAGGGAGGTAGAAATGCCACGCGGGAGGATTCCAGGAAGACCTTTTATTTTTCCGTTCGGGAAAGACGTAAATTTCTCAATGGAGGAGGGTTTTCACGCGCGCTTTCATCGCAGCGTTGATGCGGCGAGAGACTGCTGTAAAAAGTGTTAATTTTCCGGAGGTTACCGTAAACCCGGCATTTTTCAAGTTTCAAGCACAGTTTGAAGTTTTAACATAAACAATGAATACTTTTTTTTTCATTTCAAATGCCATTTCTCGCGCGTTTTCTTTTCTACAGAAGGCGAATCAATGTATAATCCAGCGAGAGATTGGAAACATAACTTAATCACACGCACCGTAACACCCCCCTAATCCCCCATACAAACCCTAACCATAAAAATCAGCAGGAGAAAATGAACCTCGCGCCACGAAAGGCAAAAAATAGAAGAGAAGGAGGAAGGAGGACTATCCCACCTTCACCTCCGCTAAAATAGATCCCACTCTCGCCCACCCCCTAATAATCCCCGGCTTTTCCCGATGCAACGTGCGCGCGCGCGTTTTCATTCCACCGCCATCTAATTCCTTATCCCTCTGCCCCTCGCTGCTGCACATCTTGCCTACGGCTCTTCCTCTTTCTCTTCCTGATTACGTCGGGCTTCCCGCGAGTTCGCTAAAGCATTTATTGCCCGCTGCGGAGAACTTGGCTTTCTTGGCGCGCGCTCGCAGGAGCCTATTTACGAGG
>JAPYZO010010553.1:4614-15646 GCA_030522905.1 Torymus flavipes | reverse complement strand
GACCGTCCTTGTCTGAATCCGTACTGTCTGTCGTTTAGGCCGCCAGCGTCCCGAACCACCTGCTGTATTCGGGGTCTCAGCAGCAACTCAAAGAGCTTGTCTAGTGTATTCAGCAAGCTCAGCGGTCTGTAGAATGACGGCGAATCTAGATCCCCACCCTTTCCTTTGTCGATGAGGATCAGCCGTGCCGTCTTCCAGTCTTTGCTGAACACCCCTGCCACCAGGCGCGTGTTTTACAGGTTCAGAAGTATCTTCGGGCGTCTTTTTTCAACGAACCCGAGGATTTCCGCTGGGATGCCGTCCGGGCCTGGTGCCTTCCCCGCCGCGAGCTGCGCAACAGCTAGACTGAGCTCACTTGTTCAGGGTGTGTTGGGAAGAGTCCATCGACGATTCTGTCCATCGTTTCTCCGTCTCTGACTACCGGTGGGCTATTCCGTCCCAGGTTGCGGGTGACAATCTTGTAGCCCGATCCCCAAGGGTCTGAGTCCACCTCGTTAATCAGTTTGGTCCAATTTTCGTTTTTACTGTCGTTGATAGCGCGCCTCAGTATTTTGCGCGCCGAGCGGTACGCTGGGCCGCCCGTCAGAGCCGCAGGCATTCGTGTCGGAGGCGCGCGATCTCTTCCGTCCACCAGTACACCGGTTCTTTGTTACGTCTCATCCGTTTTCTTGGCATGGAAGCGTCGCAAAGCCGCCTCAAAAGCCCCGCCGTTTCCTCTGTTAATTTCTCAGCCCATTTCCTCCTCACGATGCTGCGAAGGATCGCCGTAGTCGGCTCACGTTCTCGGTCAAGCTGTGTCGTCAGTTTGTCAACGACGGGTTTTTTCAGATTCCACCCCGCTGGAGTTTGGAGGGTCCTCGCTCTGGTCTGTGCCTTGTCCGTTATAGTGAAAACGACTGATGGTCGCTGGCCGTATAGCACTCGAACACCCGCCATCGCCAAACTCTTGGAGAAAGTCCGTCTGTCAAAGGTCACGTCCGGGATGGAAGCTCCGTATCTCGGTCTCCGATACGTCGTCACCTGTCCCACTTTTGCGACTGTCAGTTCTAGACTCGCGGCCATCTCGAACAGCAGCCGTCCACGTTTGGTTGTCGTGATCATGCACCATTCGACCGCACTGGCATTGTCGTCCCCCGCGAGAATAACGGCGCCGGTGATGTCCCTCAGAGCGCCCTCGAGAGCCTCCACTTTCTGTTCGAACTCCGCAGCGCTGCAGTTCGGGGTGAGATACACGCTGACGTACGTCACGCCCCCTACCTTCGCCCAGACGTAGTTCGCGCCCGTCCCTTGGCTTGTTATCTGTGACCAGGCCCTCCCTCGGAGCCACAGCGCCGCGGTGCAGGAGGTGTTAACGAGCCAAGTCGGGGTGTCTCTGTCTCTGTAGGGCTCGCTAATCATTATGACGTCCGCGTTCATCTCCTCGGCAAGCTGAGGCAGCGGGGCGTGAGCCAAGCTACTGCCGTTCAAGTTGGCTTGGAGCACTGTGGTCATTTTGTCAGATGCGAATTTTACTCGGTCTTGCTCTTGCCTCCGTCAGAGCCGTCTGGAATGCGGTACAAAGCGCTGTACCTGGAACGTGTGCTGCCCCACCGCTTCCTTGTGGTGTCCAAAGGAAGCAGAGGGGAGCATCCGTGCAGGCCCTAGCCTTGTGTCCGTTTTTGCCGCACTTCCAGCAGCAGTCGCGTCTGTCCGGTCCTTTGCAGTTAATACGGTAATGTCCGTAGCCGAGACACTTGTAGCATCTTGACACTATCAGCCGGGTTCTCACTCGGCAGTTGACGAACCCTACCTTTATACGTCCCGTCTCTAGCAATCGTATCGCGTCTTGATCCCTGAGCTCGATAGCCATCTTCTGCCCTCAACAGTTTGGGCTGAGGACTGAGACCTTTCTTTCCGCGCCCGGCTGCAGTACCTTGGTCAGTACGTCCTGTACTTTGTTCGTTTCTGTGAGGCAGTCCAGGTCCTGAATCTCTACAGTCACCTTTCGAGTCATGTTTTTGATTGTTTGTTCGTCCCCCAGAACTATCCGGAGCCATCCGCTCAGGTCGCCCTGGGTACCCTCATCTCCTCTGGTGCGTACTAGTGCGGCGCCGTCCTTTGTTTTTGTGACACCTCTGATATAGAGCTGGCTATCACAGGTGTTGGACGTCCGTAGCGTCTATACCACGTCCGCAAATATCTTGCCGTCTTTGGGCACGATGAGCACCACTCCGCCCTGTTGTTTGGGGGCCTTGCGTCTTGGGTACGGTGGTGGTCTGTGGCTGCGTTTTTCCTTTTTCTTCTTCTTTTTCCGCCTTTTCACCGTTTCTCAGCTACCTTGGGGTTGGTCCACGATATCGGCCGATTCAGGTTGATCGTTTTTCCCTGTCTCATCCAATATCTGGATCCGAGGGAGCTGGATGCTGTTGACTGCCTTTTTCTTCTTTATCTTTTGGCTCTCGGTCGGAGAGTTCTGGCCATCCCTTGCGTTCCTCTGCCGTTTGGGGTGCCTAGTTGTACGGGCCATACTATTCGCTTGATAGCTATAGTTTCTCTCGGCCGCGCTCAGAGTTTGACCTCTAGGACTCTCTCATCGCCGCCTATCATCTAGTAAAGTACCGCTCCTAACTGGTACTGGTCTATGGAGGATCAGTGCGGAAGCTACTAGCTCTTTCAGCTGTTAGAAGGCATCTTTCTGAGCCGTTGACCACTCATACTTCCGATCCTTTTTTGTTAGTTCGGTAAGTCGTCCGGCTATCGTGACATAGTTGGCTAGAAACTTTCTATACTAAAAGGCCATTCCTAAGAAGAGTCTCAGCTGACCGAGGTTTTTCGGTACTGGGTACTCGATAATTGGCTTTATCTTCTCGGGGTCTGGTTTGAAACCTTCTCTGTTTACTATGACCCCAAGGTATTGGACCTCATCATGGCAGAAGACACTCTTCTCCCGATTTATTGTGAGGCCCGCGTCCTGTATGCTCCTCGAAGGTCTCGGTGACCACTATTGTGTCGTCGAGGTACGAGTAAGCAAAAGGTTTGGGCCTAATGACATTGTCAATGAGCCTCTGGAATGACGCTCTAGCATACGAAAGGCCACAGGGCATTCTCGTAAACTGAAATAGCCCTTTACCTGGCACGGAGAAGGCCGTAATCTCTTTGGATTGCGAGTTGAGTGGTATTTGGTCATACGCACTGCTTAAGTCCAACGTTGAGATGTATCGCGCTTTTTGTTGTTCGCGCAAGATACTCTCCATGTATGGCAACGGGTACGCGTCTGGCCTTGACGTTGCGTTCACTTTTCTGAAATACACAGAAACGAAACTTCCCGTTGGATTTGCGTACCATTAGCACAGGACTTGACCAACCGCTTGTCGAAGGTTCTATTATGCCTCCGACTAGCATTTCCTCCACCTGTTTGTGCATCTCCTCCTCGAGTTTCTGAGATAAAGGGTAGTACTTCTGTTTAATGGGTCGTGTGGAGCCGACGTCTACTGCATGTTCAACCCAAGAAGTATACCCTAGAGGTGCCAGGTTATCTCCTATCAGCTGAGCTACTAAGGCTTCTGCCTCTTTGCGCTGGTTTTCCGTTGGGTCCGCCAACCCGATAGCTGATACGGTCACGATGTTATATTGGTGGTTATGGAGGCTACTTCTAATTTCACGCTTGCATCGTCATCCTTGAGATGCAGCATGTCGTTTTTGGGGTGTAGGACGGCTCTAACCTTTCTGACGAAGTTTGACCCCAAGTAACACTCCGTATATAGGTCTGGCATAATTGCGACGCGTACTTCTTTGCACACGCCTGCCACGACCATAGGCAGGTATACATAACCGACCACCGCTATGCTCTGCCCATTTGCTACTCGTGCCGTTATGCCACTGGGTGGGATTAATTCTTTTCCGCAGGCTGTAGCGAGCTGCAAGCCGATCGAATTCATCCCAGTCCAGGACGCTCCTGTGTCGAAGAGTGCCCGTAGCCTATAGCCAGCTACTCCTACTTGGAGCCACCATCTGGAACAAGTTTCGTGGTTGGTTTCCATTGGTTGCGTAGGGGCACTTCTTCTCTCTCTCCTTCACACAATTGGACCGAGTTGCCCTCGGTCTCTGATGTGAGAGTTGGAGGCGGGCATGTGGTCGTACTTACCTGCCCCCCTTGTCGTTTCGCTGAGGGTTTCCGGCAGCATTGGAGTTCAGAGCACTTCCCCTTTGCTCATTGCCGGGTAACTTTCATACTCTGGCCGGTGTGGAGGTCCGTTATGCCGTGGACATGGCGGCCTTGCCTGGTGGGTCGAGATATTACTCCCACCAGGCTGGTTCACAAATTGCTCGCCTTTCGCTGCCTATTTTTCCAGTTGCCTCTTCTTTTAGGTTTTGTGGTTGGCGGCAGGCTGGCTTTTTGCCGTCAGCGCCTTTCTTTGTCAGAGTTGACAGACATTCGGCCATTACTCGACGGAACATAGCCTCGAGGCTTTCTCGAGGTTCATACTGTTGGTGGCCCATTGCCGCCACGCCAGGAGTTCGTTTCTTTTTCTGGTCTGCTGGCGTCTCTGATGGCACGTAAACAAACTCCGGCATATACGTTGGCTCAGGCGGTGGTGGCGAGTGATACGCCTTGTCTGCTACGAGCGCTAATTCAGCTTCCCGGGCCTGATCCAGGAGCCCGCGATAATCCGTAATTTGATTTCGCATTACTAAGTTTTACAGTTCTGGCCGCATATTCCGGTGCAACATGTCCAGTTGCTGGGCTATGCTAGGCACCGGAATTAATTTGAGGATCAGGGCTTGTAGGTTCACTACGTAATCTCTCGTGAGTTCGTCTCTGCCTTGAGTCCTCGCATTTATCTCCGCCAGGATGCGCTGCTGGCGTCCTCCGTCTCCGCCGCACATATTCGTTATGGCCTTCACAAAGTCTTGCCAAGATCGCCATGTATGACGGTTGCTTATTTACCAGATGGCTGCTACCTTGGTTAGGATCTCTGACAATGACGATACTACCTCGCCATATGCCAGATTTGATAGAGCTTGGCATTCCTCTAAACTAGTAAGGAATAGCTCGACACTCTGCTCCTTTGCGGACCCTGAGAACTTGATGTACCATTTACGGACTATTTGTCCCACATCACGGTTCGTCTGTTGAGGCACGTACGTTTGCCTCGTACACTGGTCCTGGGTAGCGCTATTCCCTGCCTGGCACTGGAGAAAAACTCTCGCTACTTCTCCTAGCGTCTATTGAGGACTGGGTATTCGGGCTGCTGCTGTCGAAATTTGCATATGTGAACGTATCCTGGAAGTTCACATGCGGTGATCCTCGTCTTCGGCCTGCACTTGGCGGTGGAACCCCCTCCAAGTACGTACTCGAGGTTGGATGTCGAACTTCTTGCAGTGTTGTATGTCGAGCTTCTTGCAGTTCTCGAACGCTCTGCTTCAGCTCGTCCACTTCCTCGACGAGTTTGTGGATCACTGACAGCAGCTGCTCCCACAATAGGTTGTCTCCAGCTGCTATTCCTGCGGTTCTATCCTCGCCCGCTCGAGGCCACTCGTAATTTTGTGGTTGAGTCAGGCTTTGCGTTTGCTGGCTAAACGCTTGGTGCCCATTTCATGCTGGCAACGACCTTTGCTCTTGGTTGTGCCAGTATTGTCGCTGCCTGCTCTTCTAGCAGCGTTTGCTACTGCTGTTGCTGACGTTACTGCTCCTGCTGTCGACGCTGCTGCTGTTGTTGCTGTTGCTGCCATCGCTGCTGCTCCAGCATTTGTTGCTGTTGCTGCTCTGCCAGCTGTTTCTCCATCCGCTGCTGCGGCAGCTGCTGCTGTTGGAGCTGCTCATCCTCTTCAGTTAGAAGTATCCCGGTGGGTGCTGCAGAGCTATACTGCTCTGTCTCGGGATTCTCCTGACTGCTCGTCTCTTCCGCTGGCTCCGCCACTGCATTATGTGCTTGTGGCGGCGCGTTCACCCTCCGAGACTTCGACAGTTTTTGTCTCACCAACGGGTCGTCCCTCAAGGTTGTGAACGAGTAAGGAAGATCCAGGTCGTTTTTCGAATCCAGAATGGTTTACGCGGAATTATTTATCAGCACCGAGTCGATAAACGTCCTACGGTGCTGCTGTCTTTTGGCGAAGGCTTGCTGCTCCGACAGCTCCGGCTCTGGCACAAAATCAGCGACGCTATAATCGCCCATAAGCCACTTGACCGCAGCATGTTGACGGGGTACATGTCCGTCTGGTTTAGGCCTTGCATGGCCTCGCCAATGTCCTCTTCAGGCTGCGTGTATACGTCCAGTTGAGTATCGCAGATTGCGCCCTTGGCGAAGAGTTGGCGAGGCGTCAATTGTATGTGCGCTTCCCCACAAACTTGTTTTACTAGCGCGAGTAATATTCGGATTGATGGCAGAGAGTTTGCCTTTTCAACCCGTGAGCTAGCTTTTTTTTACGCGAACTCGGGTTGCTTTCTAAGAGCTACGACGGTTGCTATTAACCTCGATAACGCACGAGGGTTTCCCGTATTACGCCTAAAAAAAAGAACCCATTGCCGGTTCGCAGTTCGGCATGTCCGGCTGGTAAAGTTGGCAACGTCTCAGTCTAGCACAGTTGCAGTAGACTTTTTACAATGGTTGGACCAGGGTCATTCACACTATGCAGCACACTAGGTGCCTCGAGATGTACCTCATGTCTGGCTCGAGGGCGTTCGAGCTACTCGGCTTCGCGCCTCAGAAACTGATGAATGTCAGCTACTATTGTAGATGCGGGGCTCTGGCAACTTTCTCAGTTTGTGCTTGTGGGGACGTTTATATTTTGCGCGTCCCGCGCGATTCGCATTGTCCCGGTACTCGCGTGTACGCACGCACACTCACATTCACAGCCGCCAGGTAGTCTTGGCTTCGCCTCGCCGGACTCTCTCCTATTATATATAACTCTCTCATAGTATATATATTTTTTTCGAGATGTCAAAGCAAAACAAACATCACAGCGACGTGTTTTGAAACTTATTCTCTGAATCAATGTACTTTACATCTGACGTACGTTTAGCAAGAGCCTATTTTTTTCATTATTTAATTTTGCATAAAATTTTCTTTCTAGTCTGCAAATACACTTTCTTATATTATTTTCATCTAATCAATAGAATTTTACATCTATCTGTGACTTAGTCGTGTAGTCCATTTTTGCACCGTGTTTATGGCACTCGCTATGCTCGAGCACTAACTTCGCGCTGTAAAATAATGAGCCACTTAAGTCACATGTATAATAATGTACTACTGATGTTTAGTACACGTTTCAAAACTCAATTTTGGCTGTTTTAAGCATGTTGAGAAAAGGCTATTCAATTACAGGTTTTTGTATTTGATTTTTCATATTTTTCAATCAATTTTTTTGTATTTTCAAAATTACTGAAGCACACATGCAATCGGCAAGTATAGAAAAAGTCTAAAGGATATTATAGACAATATGTATACTAAAAAATAAATTTGAAAAAAATGTTATGTGAGTAAGGCACCCCCTTAAATAGGTGAAATTATTATAAGAAAGTATTTTTGGAGGCTCGATGGCAACAGGTGGAAAACAAAACCACATTTAGTATTTTTTTTATTTTTTCTGCACATGGAGTAGAGAACAAAAGTCAACTTTATATAGCAACAAAGGTCATTAGATACATTCTTTTTTCCTCAGAAAAAAAAACTCCTGCGTACCTAATCCTTCTATCTTGAAAGGTAGACAGATATAAGGGTGCAACAGGATTGTTGAGCAAAAAAGAACCCTTTTAATGATCTTTGTTGCTATATAAAGATGGCTTTTGCCCTCTTTACTTCATGCCCAGATAAATAAATAGAAAAAATAGCAATAGAGAATACGCTTAAAATAATTATTAAAAATTAAAAATTGAATAATATATTTTTACTTAAATGAGAATGTCAAGTGTTTGATTTTATATAGCATTCCATATCCATTTAAATTTATGCCTAAAGATTTCAATAAATTTTTCATATTTTTCAAAACTATTTAGTGAAAAAAATTTAAATTGATAAATTTTTGTTTTTAGGTTATTGATGCATCTGATGATACATTTTGGGATCAGTTTTGGTCAGAGAATGTTTCAAGTGTACAAGATGTATTTACCTTAATACCTGCATCAGAAATTCGCATTCTTCGGGAAGAGGCACCCTCTAATCTTGCAACGCTTTGCTACAAGGCGGTTGAAAAATTAGTTAAAGCTGTTGATACTAGTTGCAGGACACAGAGTGAACAACAAACCGTTTTGAATTGTTGTCGATTATTAACAAGACTTCTACCTTATATTTTTGAAGATCCAGATTGGAAGGGATTTTTTTGGTCTAGTTTGCCAGGAAAAGATAATGAAGAAAATTTACCTCTTGCACATTCCTTGTTGAATGCTATATGTGTGTGTACAGCAAAAATTTTTAGTACATCATTGGTAAAATGCAATGCCAAAAGTAATATTAAATTAATTATGATATAATATACTGTACACAAGAGAAGGGAATACAATAATTTTATCACACTACATTAATTTCTCGATTATTGATTTTTGATAAATAAAAATTTATATTATATTTGTTAAGTAAGGAAGAGGGAATTTCAATTAATTAGTACTTTTATGGGGACACTATATATATCCTAATTTATGTAGTTTTAATTTTGTTTCCTTTCGTGAAATTTAATACTATTTGGCATCAGCAATCTCATACCAAGTAATTTAAAAAAAAAAGTGTAATTATTATTTATTTTTAGGACCTATTATTCTGCCCAGATTTTACTGTAGTTACAAACAAAAAATCTGGACCTGTAAGTATTTTAAAAAAAAAATGTAATAAGATTTTTAAACAGTTACAATCGTATTTAGGATAAGGCTGATGAACTGCAATCTATAGATAGTTGTGAGTATATTTGGGAAGCTGGTGTGGGTTTTGCTCAATCACAACCTAGAAATCCTGTTTTTGACTCCAATAGAACTGAATTACTCAAAGTACTATTGACATGCTTCAGTGAAACAATGTATAATCCTCCTAACGACGTATTCATAGTCCCCAACAAATGGATACAGTATTTAACTAGTTCTGAAAATCGGTACAGTATATATGTCCAAAGTTTGCAACATTGGAGTTAAACGAAATAGAAAAAAATGAACTTTACATTGTTTATACTAATAAATATTAATTTCACCTATAGATTTACTATTTTAGACTATGAAATAACTTTATTACTAAGGTTAAGATCAAATTTTTATTGTTCAATAATTTTAATTATTTGTATAAAATTATTTCGTTGCATTCGAACAATGCAATCTTCAGACTCATTATGATATTTCTCTATAACATTAGGTTTTCAAATTACTTTGATATACATAAATTATGTTTTTATAGACATGCTTTGCCGATGTTTACTTCATTATTAAATACAGTTGGTGCATATGATCCGGTTGGTTTTGGTGTACCTTACAATCATTTACTGTTCACCGATTCTTTAGAGCCATTAGTTGATGTAGCACTACAAATTCTGATTGTAACTTTAGATCATGATACTAGTTGTGAAACAAATGTTGATGAAGTTGCAATTGGGGATAATCTTTTTATTAACTACTTAAGTCGTATACATCGTGATGAAGGTAATTTTAACATTATATCTTTATTTTATTTTCTGCAAAATATTTAAGATAGGTCATCAAATTTTCTTACAGATTTTCACTTTGTTCTCAAAGGGATTACAAGATTATTAAATAATCCATTGATGCAAACTTATTTGCCTAACTCAACAAAAAAAGTTCATTTCCATCAAGAACTATTAGTATTTTTTTGGAAATTATGCGATTATAATAAAAAGTTTTTATATTATGTACTAAAGAGTTCAGATGTTTTAGAAGTTTTAGTACCAATTTTATACCATTTGAATGATTCCAGGGCAGATCAGTGTAAGTGAAATATAGTACATTACAAGTGCGCGAAGTAAGTGATTCACGCATGAGTGCATGAATCGCCTACGTGCACACGTATCGTATAGTATTTTTTAACTCAGTGTACATAATTCTACTTTTGTGCCTGTTAAGAAGCTTTTCCAACAACTCTTTAGTCAAAGGAGTGGTAGAAAAAAATTCTTCTAAAATCTAATTAAATATAGTTAAAAAATGATTCAATAAAATTTTTTATATTTTTTAAGAAAGGTATGGCAGTTTGTCTTCATTTAAATTATTGAATGCAAATATTAAACTACTTATTTGAAGTCAACTTGTCTATGTAGTAAAGTCAACTAATGTAGTTCTCTAACGCGTTATAGTTTGTGCGCTCAGCGAGAGCACACACTATACCGTAAGCATTGTTCTGTTTCTCTCGCTCTCATGCATGTCGTCTGCTATTTGGGTTTATAATCAATCATATCTATTTAAAAAGGTCGGCTTGACAAATATTTGATAATCTTAAAACTAAGAGGTAAATTTCATCTTTCTTAAGCTATATTTTGTTTGTTTTTTTTTTAAAGCCACTTTTTTATCAAGTAATACTATTACTTCCTGCTATGGATTATAGCGTCATTTACTCTGATTGTAAAAGTAACCCTTTTCAATAATTTTTTTCTTGAAAAATAGGTCGGCAACCTATATTTTAAAACATATAGAAAAATTATTTAGATTTTAAAGAACACACTAGAATTTTTTTCCCATATGCAAATAAATAAATAAATAAATAAACGTAGGAAATTGTAAGAAACCGTAGGAAACCGTACAAAACTGTAAAAAAACCGTTCCAATTCGGACATATTTCGTACGGTTTTGTACGGTTTCTTACGGTTATCTATGATTTTCTACGATTCATAAATCCTTCGAATGGGTACCTAAAAATTGAAATGTATGAAAACGTAAGAAAATGTACGAAAACATAAGAAAATGTAAGAAAACGTACAAAAACGAACATTCCCGTAAATTTTAATGAATCTATACTTCCATACATTTTATTACGATTCGTAAATTTTTTGTGTATATAACAAATTTTTCCTGTCAAAATAGTAAATGTAAGAAACTGTACACAACTGTACAAAACTGTACGAAACCGTA
>JAPYZO010010549.1:0-10755 GCA_030522905.1 Torymus flavipes | reverse complement strand
CCGCACAAAGACTACCTTTCGCCCCATCTCAACGGGCACACCTTGAGAATCCCAGAGCCTCTCTTTAACGACGCGGTCGCAGTCAAAATCCGTCGATAAAAGCCGTGGCGGCAGTGCGAACGAGCGCTCGCCTTCTCGCGCGAGGGGTATAATAAAAACGCGAAATTCGCCAAATCGCCCGCGATAAATCTGGTCGCCGTGGAGGAAAAAAGAAGGGATGAGAAGGGCGATGTCGTCTGCATTTCAAATGAGGCGCGCGGGGCCGCGTGTATTCAAGCCCGTCATCGAATGCGCGGGCGCGCGCGCGCTTTTTGAATTTGCCAGACGGCTATTCAAATGCCGCTGTTTTTCTTGCCGCGCGAGGTGATTCTGTTAAGAATGTGAAGAAAAATCGCTGCACGCACGTTTATTATGTCGAGCAGTGATTCTGCTGCTGTCGTTGCTTTACCAAGCCTTTCGAACGAATGCGTGAATAAAAAGTGGAAACTGGAGAAATTTCTTCTTCTTTTTTTATTATCGAATGAAAGTGGGATGTAGCTGGGGTTATTTTCGAAATGCATTTTTATATAGTAAAAAATGTATAAAAGTGAAAAATTTAGTGTGATTTTTCGACTTTAAAATTTCTCGGCAATCTTTTTTTATATATAAAAGAGTAAAAGAGCAATACAGGTAAAAGGCGTAAAAGAACTTTTTTATATGTAGCTACAAAGTTTGACAGGAAGGGTTCGTTAAAATTTTGAGAAATCCTGAAAATATTTCAAGTTCTGGAATACGTACGTTTACAGATTATTTTCAAACTGATTTTCAACCATTTTGTATGACATTTTGAAAATTCTTTTTCCGTACTTTTTATGAACCTTTTGTTCATTTTTTGTTAAAATATGAAAAAATTATATTTTAAAAATTTTTCTTATAAAAGATTTGGGTGGGGGCCGTTTTATCGAAAATATTTTGTCCAAAATATAAATGCTAAAAGGTTAAAAACAAAGAAATAAATATTAATAGATATATAATTTTCGGCATTTTCAACTCTCGGTTCACTCCCGTTTTGTCAAAATTTTTTTCGCCAATTTTAGCTATCGCTATTTTCATATTTCTGCTAAATTATCAAACCTATCCCCACCCATGCATATCTAGCATTTATACCATGAATTATTGACCAAATCGTAGTTATTATCCCGTTCTATTCTCAGCATTGGTCTTTATAATCATCACCTCTCATTCTTTAAATATTATAGCATTAACTTAATAGTCTTTTTGAAAATAAAAATAATTGACAATCTTACAACACATCAAAAAGCCAAACATCAAACTCCGCATTCAATAAATTCTTATTCGCTGCACTTCTTGCATCATCATCCAGCCACCCAACCTAACCCTCTCTGTCATCCGTTAAAACGTAATAACGCGTATAATCACGTACCGTATAACTCTCTACCCATCCGTCGGGACAGTAAACTGCAAGTGTCACGCGCACGAGAAGCTGGGGCGGCCTGGATCGATAGATATCCCGCGCCAGATTAGTATGTTTTATTCCACGCCCAGACGTCTCGGACGAGAGAGAGAAAGAGAGAGAGAGAGAGAGAGAGAGAGAGAGAGAGAGAGAGAGAGAGAGAGAGAGAGAGGAGCGCCGAATTCGCTCCTCTATATATCCGCGCGGCATAATAGCGCCCCGACACCGTCGGGGCGAACTGTTGCGCGACGAGGGTAGTGGAAAGAGAGAGAGAGACAGAGGCAGGAGGGAGAATAAAGTTCTGACCTAAACGGTCGCGCCATTACTTATTTAGTAAATCGACGGGAAGAACGTGATTCCGGGTGGGAAAGCGCGTGTTTGCGCTGTAATGTCAGTGTAGTTGTCGTGTTGCAATTAATTTTATAATCGTACCCTGAATTCGTTATTCTCAGAGGTGTGGTTGAAATGAAATTGTAGATTAATGTACAAGGAACTTTAAAAAATTACTTTTCATATGATAATGCTTTTTACATTGCTTTATAGTTCATTACTAAAAAACGAATTTGAAATTTTTACATTAATAGTTATAATAGATGTGAATTGTTTACTCTTTTATATACCCCACATTTTAGTTAAATATGTAATTACATTTTTAATGTTTTGGATTAAAAATGATCACTGAGATGATTTACTCAAAAATTATCTTTAAGAATTTAAATGACTTTAAATATAAATCTGAATTCAAAATTTTAAGAGAATTGTTCGCAAAGATAACGGTCGCAGAGCTTTAATTCTAATATAAGGAGTGTCTCACATCTGGAATAAAAAGTTTATTGTAAATTTCTTTATTGATTAAAATGGTGAATACATTATTTTAGAGTAAAAGTTTCCAACCAACGTTTCACAAAGTTATGGCCAAGAAAAAGAAAATCAACAAAAGATTTGAATTTTAACTGTAGTTAAGCTTTGGAACGAATTCTTAATTCAACGAAACTCACTTTTTCGACAGTTTACCATCCGCAATCCACTCCAAAACGCAAATGTATTTTAGGCGGCACATCTTAACGAAGCAAAAAATTACACTCGACTCATGTACATCCTTGAAGTTTCCCGAAAAGTATGGCAATATGCTAAAGAAGTAATTTAAGCCCGCTCGCGAAGGAGAGATAGGGGGAGGGGAGATGATGATTGCATAAATTTTCGAGTTGCAGAAATTCTCATCTCTTTCTCGACGAGCGGAAGTGAAATTCAAATTGAGGGTTTAATATTTATCGTTGGGTGTCTCTCGAAAGCCCCGTGCTCGTGGAATTATGTTTTCGCGCAACCGGCGCGCACGCGAGCGAGCGAGTTATGACGGCAAAATGAAGAATCGGGATTACGCCGGAAATTGATAATCTCATTGAGAGAGAGAGAGAGAGAACGGTAATTGGAACTGTTTAAAAATACACGTTTGAATGTCTGCGTTACTTCTTCGAGGATTAATCGCATACGAATATTCATCGATGAGTAAGTTTAATTATAAAAAGTTCACGTAAATTTTTCTGGATAGACAAGAACATAATTAAAATTACATTCGATTCGAATATCAAAGTCTGCAACACCAAACGTAACGTAAAATGAATTTAATATTCATTTCAGACAGATTTCATGTAAATATTAAGTTAGCCAAATTCAGCTTTTACGTTTAATGGCGTAAAGTATTCCAAAGTTACAAACATCACGAATATCCTAAAGGATTAAAATATCAACACTTTCAAAAATCAAATGACCATAACATTTATTTATTATATAAACTCGTTTCCTTAAAAACATTTATAGTTTTTCGTTACATACCAATATTGGTATAAATTCTCCAGAATGCCAACGAACCAGTCCAAAATATCATCCCGTCAATCGAAGCCATCCAACAGCGCGTCATGGCAACCTAAACCGAGGCCCTTCAAACAAAACAAAAATCTCCGCACCTGCAAACTCTCCCGGCGAAATACCCCGAAAAGCTCCTCTGCCCGGCGAATTCCGTCAAAGTAAACGCGTCCGCCCGAACTCGCGTGCGGGGTAACAAAAAACACACGCCCGAAACCCATCAAAACGAGAAAAAGCGACTCCTTCGCTATATGTCAAAGCGACGCGAGCTACCGACGAAATTCGTTAGCGATTCCACGAATTCTCCCTCTCGCGTTTAAGCAGATTACGAGTTGACTGTGGAATTGAATGGATGCGGAAGGGGGGGGGGAGGAGGGGGAGAGAGAGAGAGAGAGAGAGAGAGAGAGAGAGAGAGAGAGAGAGAGAGAGAGAGAGAGAGAGAAGCGTACGGCATCGATCGAGTAAGCAGTTCCTGGGCGATCGATGCATTATCAGACACGCGCCTTCGGCACATTAGACGACGACGGCGGCGGCTGGGGATATTATTAGGACGAATTCGGCCTGTGGCTGCGGCTGCGGCGGGGATATAGAGAAATAGAGTATTAGGCAGAGGAGAATGGCTTAGCTTCTAAGTCCGTTATCAGTATTACCCAGGCGGCGGGGAGCCCCGAAATCGGTTAACTACCGATTATAACCGGACGCTGCTGCATCGACACTGAGCGTCCCTCTCGCTCTCGCTGTTTCTAGGTGCATCTAATACGCGACAGTAGGAGAGAGGTAGCCTTAGGATGCGAGGCAGATAGCAGTCCGGAGCTTTGCGCGGCGGTCTGAGACAATGGCGGAGAGAAGATTCTTCGGTTGTGGTGGTATTGTGACGGGGGTAAGCGTATTGAGGATTGTATTATGTTTGGACAATTATTTTGTTTGGATACTGGACGATTTTGTAGCCAGCTGAAGGGAGGGGGGGGGGTATAAAGCTTACATTGTTCGTACAAACGTATTGTATAATTTGTAGGTCAAGGAAGGGTACTAGCAATGGGAGCTTCTCAACTGGTGATTATATATTTGGTTAAAATTTTGGGATGTCATTTTTTAAACCATGCTTTAGGATTTAGTTCATTAGGCTCTATTGACAAAAATAGATTTTAAATGTCTGGGGGTTTTCCGTTACTGATTATTAATTGTAAATGTATTGTACATTTGATTACATCGTTGAAATTCTTCGTTAATATTTTCAAAGAACCATTGATCGAAAAGGCTCTATGTTTATGTCGCGACTTACTCGCGGACATTGTAGAACGCGTAAGGCAAATTCCAATATAATTGAATAATCTTTTTCCGAGTTACGCGTTAACAACAGAAAAATCGCAGACCTTCAGAAACTTCCGAAGTAATCGAATGTATCATCTTTTCTTATGAGAATAATAAGTTTCTAAAAGTTTAATAAAGTTTCAAATAAATAATTCAAGAGTCTTTTACTGAGATCTGCTGAAACAATAGGTGTTCATGAAGACTTGAATGAGGGAATAGCTAAAAGTTTCGAAATAATTGTACAAAAATAAACAGAAAGTAGGTAGAAGAAGCTTCAATTTAACCTTTGATTTGTTTAAAAATATTGATTCCTTAGAAAGTTAGAAGCAATAAAAGACCGCGTAAGAAAATGATTAGAAATTTCTTTTGTTTTCTAACGATTTCATAGTCGATATTTTGAAATACCAAAATCCCGATACAGCAGTATATTTTTTGGATTAAAAAATGGCATCTTCAAGCTTTAGCCAAACCCATGATCCGGAGTTGCTTGTTTGTGTTGTTTATCAAAATTAAGAGTTTTGCACTGCCAAAAACTGTGCTATATAATTAAGGTAATTTTTATAATAAAAATGTGCTTATATTGAGTTGAATTTTATCTGATGATTTAGTAAGAATTGATGTCTAATGTTGTATCTGCTGTAATAGTTTGAAGATATTAGCAAGAAACTAGACAAACACTATATGTCATCTCATTTATCACTATCTGTCACCTTATTACCGGATCTTTATATTCTTTATCTAGTTTTTCTCACGCGCTAATATTTAAACATTAGACATCTGCTTCCTTCGGTTACAACACGTATATTCATTTGAACACTTGATAAAAGAGTGACACAATTTTCATTCATGAATTTTTACTTCCTTCATTAAAAACCAGACAAATAGTTTTGCATACGCCCACGTTAAATCATTGTCTTCTCAATACGTTCCTTCTAGAAACTGAACTTCGCATTCCAAAAAACCTACGTTCGTCTTTCCCACTAATCCCATCTCGCACATCACCCCACCACCCGTTAGCCCAGAACCCCACGCCGACGGACCATTTCTTCCTTATATTCCCCTCTCTCACTCACCATTACCATACACACTCCAATAGCTAGCTCAGCTCAGCTCTCGCTCTCTCTTTCTTGCGCGTGATCTCCCACCTCCGACGATTAAAATCTGCCCCGCACGCGCTACTCGCCCCCTCCTCTCCCCATTGAAAACGCCACCGAGGGAGAGATCTTATTAGCCCGATATCACCGTGCACGTATTTCTTCTGCGCGTGAGGGGGAAGAGAAGGGCGCACTCGATGACCAAGTGGCCGAAGATCGGCTTACGCGCGGATTGCGACGTGGGATTCTTCCTGTTTTCGTTGCTTCTTTTGAGGGCTTTGCGAGATGAGGGTGGGAGGAGAGTGAGGGGATGATGTTCTTTTGAGGCATTGATGAGTTTTGTTTGGGTTATGATTGGAGCAGATGTTTTGTTGATGGTTGTGAGATTTTTAGATATTTTTCAGGATTTATAAGCATTCCTTTTTATGAGAATTGAAATCTTTAATAAAATAAGGATTGTGTTCGGTTGATAAAGTCAATTCTGAAAAATTGATTATATAGTTTGGAATAGAATCAGTTCGTTTGATATAAAATTATCATTTAATTAAAAGATTACATTTTCATGATAAGTACTTTTGAAAACGAAAACAGATGGCCAGCATGAATGATAGGATCAATAAAAATAGAATTCAATAATTCGTCTAATAATTTGAATCGATATGATAATAATGGTCAAATATAACATAAGTAAGAGGCTGCAAATATACAGAAACAGATATTAATATTTTATTTAATGAGAAAATTACATTTTCATGAAAAGTATCTGCTCAAGCAAAAAGAGATCGCCACTATGAATAATAGGGTCAATAAAAATGGAATTCGCTAGTCTAGCTAATTAATACGATAAGTCCCATCTAGGTCAGCTGATTAAACTTTAACCATTAGTTTTTTAGATATCAAACAAAAAAGTTCTATAATGTAATTCATGCCAAACAGCAGTCAAATACTAAGAGAAAACTAATAACACTAATAAATCAAAGATACTCATTACAATTAATTTCAAATCAGCCATTATCTATCACTTCTCCACCTTATCACCTATGCATCGTTACACTTTTTCTCTCCCACGAATACTTAAGCAAAGAAAAAATATACTTTTCTTCTTCTATTTATCAATTAAACAAAATAAATCAAACCGAGCCTCCCACTTCTTAAACAATTCCTCGCTCCGTCTCTTTCTCCCCAATCTACACGTGCGCGCTCTTGTCCTCTCCTAAGCCTTATCTCTACGATTGCCTTTTTAGTGGCACTACAGCGCCAACGCCACTTCCAACTGCGTGCTGTTTCCGGCTTATTTGTTCGATTAAGGAGAGCCAGCCGAGTGTTTAGTCCTCGCGTCGGCGGGGTGCAAAGTTTTCGGCTATGGCAAGACTAATCTTGATTGAATCTGCGCGCCCGCACGCGTCGAGATGATTCGGGAAAACTTTCGTTATTGAATGAAGTTTAAAGGGAGAGAGGCGGGTGAGTTGGGTGATTGTGGTATGGCAGAGAGATCGAGTTTTTAAATTTGAAAAGTTGCCTTTCCCAGTCCTGATAATTGAATTTTTTACAAGTTACGTCAGGGGGCACGCGTAAGCGAGATAATAATCGCCAAAGTGAATGGTATGATGTCTGGCGCGTGGTTATTTATCGCGAATGTTTAGTTATTGCTTATAAGTTGGTCGTAACTCAAAATGTATATGACTATATGTTTCATAGTTTTATATTATCTTTGATACGAATATTATATGTGTTATTGAAACTGACAAAGGTCTATTATGAAAAAGATCGTTTATTATAATAAATTGACTTTTTTTGTCTTTATATAGGATAACAATAAAGGAAAATACATTTGTTTCTATATATGGTTATTTTTACGTGGATGAATACAAAATTAAAAATAATATACGCCGGCACTAACTGTATTTACATGACTGGTTTTAAATTAATTTTGATTATTTTATCTTAGTTTGCATAAATGACCGTTTATAAAAGTTCTAAATTAGGGCCTTCTTTGGTAATTATAGATATCCTTCAAGCACTCTGACTTCTTTTTCCTAAATAAAAAAATATTGATATTCAGTAAAAGAAAACTGTTTAGAATTTACAGTATTTTTCCAAAAGTAACACACCATAAGAAATTGGCAAAAGCTTTCTTACTGCACACTGACCAAACGAATTGTTTTACGTTAGATACGAAAGCTGCCATAACCGTGCTAGTATTATCATCAATGTAACCTTTACAGCCATTAGTTTTTACCTCAAGCACTTATTAAATAATAAATTATATTGAAATTCCATAATTTTTCAGTCGGAAAACCTTAATTTATAACCAATTCATTGTTTATTATAAATATGGAATAAGTTATATTATTCAAATGCTCTAAAGAAATCGCACGGATGGCAGTAGAAACTACAAGGGTGTAATAGAATTATTTACGATAAACCGTACACTAAATATACTAAATTGTACATTAAAGCATTAAACATTAACGGACACTCGTGTAATCTGTGATATAAATCCAGTTAAATAGTAACTGGGCAACATCGATTATTTGATAGATTTCTAATGAGCCTAAAGTATCGTCAAAGTGGATAATTTTGTTGTGTTAAATCGCAATTTACTAAATAATTACCAAATCCAACGTCAGTTAGTGGCTTGATACAAACATTAACAGATATTAAAAACAAGAATAAATTAAATTAGTATACGTACATATACTTCTTATCTCATATATCTGTTTTGGTCTCTCATATTTGTAGACATATAGTAACCCAAGTCATTGCTATACTTGACATCTGTTTCATTTTTATGACGATCCTTTTAATCACTGTACTATGTTTACAGAGACTTCAAGTTAAAAGAATCGTTAATTCATATTCTAGAATGTCCACCGAAGCTGCGTATTTTTAAAATTTGTCGGAGGTTAATTATTTTTAGTATTTATTTTCAATTAACTTGTCTCTCGGCTAAGAACATAATTAAAATCTCTGAGAGTGCGACATTGCGCGCACGGCAAAAGCCTCGTCTTTCCTCTTTGCGAAAAGGAGGGACCGTCGCTCGCGCGTTATTTCGCGGTCGTCCTTTCTTCCGCGCGCACGCGGGGCTCTTTCTTTATTTTTGACTTTGCACTTCTTCTCCCCGAGAAAACTAATAAAGTGCAGTTTTTAACAGCGCGCGCGAAATATGTTCTGGCTTATAAGACTCGGTTTTGTTGACCTCACTTTTCTTCCTTTACAGAGCAAAGCTCGGCCCGCGCGGGCCTTTCATTGCACTTTGCGCAATAAAAAAGTTTGCCGCTAGAAACACTAAAAGATATTATAATATTTACGTCCGGGAGGAATTCAAAGGAATGCTTTTTTAATTGCGGGATAATGGAAAAAAGGGGGAAAACAGTAGCGACATTTTATACCAAAATCTTTTGTGCAAAGCTGTGAAAACAGAGATTTTTCATAATTCGTAAAATTGTTTAGTTTTCAAAATTAGTTACTCAATGCAAAATTTAATTTATTTATTTGGAATATTGATTTACTGTTTACTTAGAAATGTATAATTCACTATTTCCTTTTAGTAAAATAATATGGTTATAAATGCTGTAAATTTCATATAGCCATATTATCAGGTATTATGTTACGCGCATTTCAAAATCTACTACAATGACATCTAAATTAATAATGAATGATTGTTCACGTTCGTAATGCCAGGCTTCGTTATTATATTCAACCAAATTAATATGTGATTCGTTATTCTGTTTAATGCCAGATATCAAGTTCATCATGAGTATTACTCAGAATGAATTCCGATATTTGTATTTCAATTTATTCTATACAGAAACTTTTAAATGAAATGAAACTTCAAGTTACAATTCTCTTAATGTAAATTAAATAACGTGTAGTAGGATGATTAGGTAAATGATATACTATATAGACGCAGAAAATTATATTAACTGAACAATCATCGTTATATATATATATGAAATCATTCTTACATGTTTTTCAATAGATTTATTACTATAATATTCATGAAATAAATTTATCTGCTTTATGTACTCAATCACTATGAGAACGAAGTTCAATAATCTTAAATCTTCATACTTACCGACCCATCATGTTCACTAATTTTCTTCCGTGCATTAGGCTTATAATTAAACCCTCGAAAAGTTCTTCTTATCGGCGCACCTCACGACTCCATCGCCTCTCCATCACACTTTCCCCATCGCCGTAAACGAATTCATAAAGCATTGTCTCACTCGCTCGCTCGCTCGCGCGCGAATCGATATTCCATTTTCGCTTCTTATCCGAGTGCCAAGCGCGCGGCGAAGGCGGCGCGCGTGTCCAGTAGTCCGTATACGCGGCGCAGACGGAATTTTTCCACTTTATTTTGCGAGATATCGGATTCCGCGAGTCGTCGTCCGAAATTCTTTCGGTGTTCTCTTGCGCGCGCACACGCGAGCGAGCGAAAGTAATATCGAGTGAGAGAACAAAAAATCTCAGGATTTCGGCCTCCCGTGGGTGTATGCGTGTTATGAAATATTCCGCGATGTTCCGCATGGTCGTGTCGCTGTGTTTCTTATTAAATTTTATGGAGAACGCCTGTGGCAGAAGTGAAAAAGAGCCGTGAGTTCTTTATTAGCTCTAGGAATCAGTTACATGTAGAATTATTCGAGGATTGAAAAGATGAATTATAATGCGGTACAAGTGTAAAGTATCTAAAAAGGCATTTGTGACTAAATTAGCGACTTTGGCCTAAAAAAGAATATTTTAGTTTTTTCCACTGATATATTGAGAGGGCTGTAAGATAGCAACATAATTAATGCAGGGAATACTGATGGAAACGCTGAAAAAAATTATTGGCATAGTTTTTACGTAAACAGGTGGGTATAAAATTCGTGTTTTTCCAAATAAATATTTAGGAGCTACCTAATTAAATAAGAACTGTAGTGAGATAAAACATTCCAAAGTTATTTTAGACAAAATAAAATACCTTATATACATAATAAATCGTGTCGAAGTAGGTGAAAATTGAAAGTAGAAAAACTTACGTATGTCGGTGCA
>JAPYZO010010542.1:4927-20793 GCA_030522905.1 Torymus flavipes | reverse complement strand
CTCTCGGGCTATCGACTATTGACCCCTCGCGCGCGAGCGTTATAAAGTGAGAGAACGACGATAAGTTATATGTATATACACATACATATAGTGCTGGCAGCGGCGTGTGCGGGAAGATTGCGCTGTTTCACTCCGATTCCGCGAAAATTGCAACTCGCCGCGGGAGGGAAGGGATAGCTGCTATATCCGTTCGCGAGAGAAGGAGAGAGATCATTTTTTGCGACCCGATAATACGACTCGTGATTTTCAGCAGACTGTTGCAGGATGTTATATGACAGTTGGGCGGGTTAATTTTTGGGTGGAGAACCCGCGTAATAATTTTACGGACCGGTCGTTGTATCTTCGCCACTTTAATTTGTGCATTTCGTAATTTTGTCATAGTTTGTGACAAGTCAATCAAACTGTAGATGAATAAACAAAAGAAACGACACTTTGTTTCGCCTATATTACTAAAAAGAAATTTAATCGCTGCAATTATTATATAGTAACAGCGAATACGTTAAGGTTTTTATTTTATTAATATGTCGATATATATCGATTCTTTATTATTTATGATGACATATGATACTTTCCTTATGAATTATTCTACTTAACCCTAGCTTGTTGAATCAATTTTATGCATGTATTTATATATACTATAAGCAATAAAATACATCTGTGAACAGAAAGGAAAATTCGAATCACATGTCTTTGTGTGGCCATTTTGCCCTGCCTGTTTTCCCGCGCACATGCATGATTTCATTTTTTTTTTATAAACACTACAAATAAAGGTGATACAAGTCCCAACATGTATTTTTGAGTATAAGTTAATAGTATAGGTATTCCGCACAAATCGGAATTAAGTACGGCACAAGAAATAACAAAATTACAAAACGTATGCTTTTGATACACAATTTTATTCTATTCTGAGATGTGTTTTTCTCATCACTGCTAATCAGAGACTGAACTAAATCAACATAAAAATTTGACTCTTCGCAACGCATTTCATTTGTATTTTTTCTATTTTATTTTATACATTGTATGCAAATCATTTATACAATATACAGTTTTAATAATTTGTGATAATTATTCCGTAACAATACGTAAAATAGTTTTTCGTTTATTTTGGCGATGTCAATACTATGAGCTGCGCAACAAACCTACTGAAACTTACATAGTGACAACATTTGCAATCACAAAATATAATAACCGTTTTGCCCAGGTCTCCCTTATAAATAAATTTTGATAAATCAAAAAGTAACGGAGCCTTTCTGTGAATTTTCTGAAATATTAGAATAGCTTACTAGTAATTTCATTGACACCATACCGTTTACAAAGTTTTTCAAATTAATAATTAAATTATTATACGAATATTTTTAATTAAAATATTTCCGAATTAGTTATAATAGAACAATAAATTTCTATACGGAAAATGAATGCTCGACAATGACACCTTTATTTTCACGTATTTTTAATTAACTTAAAATGATATTATTGAGAGAAAATTGACAATACCAGTGATAAATACCCGTTTCACTTCTGTTTAATATTTGTGGATAAATTAATAATGTCACCGCTTAATCAAAAAGCGTATTGAAACCTGCAGCACCTTTTTTGCAGACAGTCTATTTCAAGTTTCAGAGTTTAACGTAAAAATACTTCCTTGTACCAGTACATAAATATTTAGAAAATATGACGATATTTTCAGAAATGTTTTTAATATTAATTTTTATAAGTAATATAAAAAGTAATTGCAAAAAATCGCAGTATGTATATTTGGGTCGATATAGAATGTTAAAATTTACGCGCTTACATATTAAATGCATAAATTTCTTTTTCATCTTTTACTTTTTTTGTATGCGGGTAGAACAGCTTACCAAAAAGTTAGTGCCATCAGTTCAAAGAGTGCCATTAAGTCATTATGTGCCTCGGAGTTTGGAAACAAGATAAAAGAAGTTTACTATCGACGATGTACGTGTATGTTGCGTGTGTCGACTCAACTAAAATAGCTTTTGTATAAAAGCTTCGTAACAGAATAAAGCAAAAATAGAAATATATAATTGCATAAGCATATCTTAAAAGTGAATTCACACTGAAATTTAACAATTACTATTTCTATAGATATTATGTCTAACGGATTTTTTTTTTTCAACTGAGTGAAGTTTTTCTGGTCTTAGTTATTTTGGAATCTTCGCTAGTTAGTCATTATAGTGAAAATCGATCAAGTATCGGTGTATGTAGCAGCATGCATATTTTAGTAACAGAAGGAACTCGAAATCAATTCTCTAAATTGAGAATTCGCGAAATGTTATTTCAAGATTGTATACAGATATCTTGTATTGAATATAGTATTTATTTTCGTATATTTGTATAATGAATACGTATTAGCAATTATTGATGAATTAAAACTAGAGCAGACAAATTTCAGAAAACTTTATATTTTTTGAAAATTGATGGACATCAGAGAAATCGTTATTCAAAACTAAAAAATGTTCCTGCAATTGTGGGAATGAAGTATACGAGATTATAGCAGAGTCCGAAATAAAAACAATTAAGTATGTTTGATGTCTTTTTATACCATGAGAGTTTCACCGTACATGGCAAAACCAATATCATTCCGTAACACAAACATCCAGAATTACGTTAAAATATCGACCTTTGACTTGCTCAATTGATAACCGATTTTTCTATTGTCGTTTACGACCCGTTTTTCCTTTCTCCCGCCCTCCTTTCTTTCTCTCTCTTTTTCTACCTACCAGTTAATCGATTCTCTCGCATCCCGATTATTCGACAAAAATTTCAGCACACAGTGAATCGAGGCGGGGAAGGGAGACTTTCACACGCAGCGCAAAGTAGACGACAAGCATCATTACCGAAGTTCCCGGTAACAAAGTGCGCAGTCGATCGGGGTCGGAAGTGCGCCCTTAATAAAAAATGGCCTGAGACCCTATATAGGCGAACTATTACCAAAGGGCCGGGAGCGACGGAATAGAATGAGAGACAGACAGAGAGTGGGAGAGAGAGAGAGAGAAGCGGAGGTGGGGTAAGGGAAGTTAGATGGAGAGTTCTCGATAAGAGTCGAAAGCCGAAATCACATCCTTAATTTCCATAAAGCAGTGCGAAAGAGTCCTCGTGCCGGTCCCTTTTGTCCCTCTATACCCCCCGGCCTCTTTTGCACTCGAGAGTCAAGTGGTCCACAATGTTTGCCCGGCATCTCGTCGTCGTCTCGGTCTCTCCCCCCATCTCCCCACTCTTTCTCTCTCTCTCTCTCTCTCTCTCTCTACTCTTTCTCTGTGTGAGAGAGCACAAACGCGAGAGAGAAAGGAGAGAGCTTCTCCGCTTCGCTTCATCTCTTACTTCTCTCATTTTCTCCTTTTCACTTTTACTTTCGCATTCTCTCATTTCTTCCCGGTTAGTGAAAGATTTATTTGTCTTTCCCTTGCCCACCGCTTTAATACTTTCTATTTCTGTTTTTTCATTTCGAGATCGAAAAAGCAGAATGAAAAGGTAAGTACATCGACAGCTGATATTTGGAGAAATGATATTTATGTGGATATTATTTTTAGCAGTAGTTATTTCGTGCAAATAGTTACGATTATTAAATTCTGTTTTAGATAAGAAAATATGATTTGTGAGGAGCTTTCGTGTGTTAATAATATAATTTTAAATTAACGGGTTTTAAACCCGTAATAAGTAAGAACGATAGCGTTGAAACAACAATTGTATCCGTAAGAAAAAAATTGGCAGATATTCCTGGACCAACACTGTTTTGAGTGTTACTCAGTCGCCGGCTTTGAATTTTTAATGTTTAAAGAAATAAAAATAATTTTTTTTGTCGAATGTTTTTTATCGAAATTTCTGTATAATTTTCTGCGGGTAAAAATTTTGTAGAAATTTTTTGCAGTCAATTTTTCTGCAAGATTTTTTACTTCTGCAGGAAAATCTACAGATTGTTTCTATAGGATATCTCTTCGAACAAGGAGCGTATTTTCTTGAAATTTCTAAAAAATGTAATATTTAAATTCATTTTGTGAAATATACCGAAACATTCGATTCCATCGGAAAATAAACTTTAACGAAGTTATATTTAATTTAATATAAAGTAAGTAAATAGAAAAGCGCATTGCCTGACCGAACTGCACGTTTACTACTGGACTGCATGCAAAGAAACTGTGCACAAATACCCTATAGTTTCAATATACGCGATTCCGAAGTAAATTATTGTATTATTATTTATTAGATATAACTGACAATTGATTATAGTAAATTTGGTTAATTTAAATTCAGAAAGGGCAATGAACCAGTAAGATAATCAATCTGATCCAAAGCTAAGATAGCTTATTTCTCTAAAACCCCGGACATTGTACTCATCATCAGAATTTTTGTTTATCTTATCGTTATTTTAACCCAAACTGCATTAACTGACGAGCAGTTATCTCATTATAGCTCTGGTGATTCCAAAACCAAACAAAATCAGTTGTTTCTTGTTATGCGGGAGCAAGGAAGGGCTGAATGCTGAATCATTGCACCTAAAACCCTATTTAGATCAGCATTGCAGAACTGCATAATCGTATCATCGGTATCATAACAAATAATTTCATAAGCTACAATAACGATAATTATCGTAATTTATTGTTATTATAACAACAAACACATCGTGACATAGCACCAAACAGTTTCTCGCAATATGAGAAAGTGTAACCTGGCCTTGGATTAACCGTACAGCACTTTAACAAAAATAACGGGGTCGACGAGCGAAACGCCCGAGTTCATTACACTCGTTCGCAGGGCGCCGTCTTTATTCCCCTGTAGCAGCAGCAGCAGCAGCAGCAGCAGCAGCTCCTTCCTCGGTTCCTGGCGGCCTTCGACGACATGTAGCCCTGTACGGCGCGCGAGCATGCAGCGGAAGATAAAATTTACAGCTCGTCCCGCGGCGCGATAAAAGTTTTTCATTATTTCCGTCACGGTTTGCGATTTTTATAAAAATTGCATTGGCCCCCACCTCCTGTGCGGAAAACTGGCGATCCAGCATCTTTGCGCCGATGAGTCCCTCTGTCTTTCTCTCTCGCCCTCTCTCTACGTTTCGGGCTTTTATGCGCGTACGCTCGTCGCCTCCTAGATCTCAAATGGGATCTTATTTTTTCCGCTAGCACTACGAGGAAGATGCTAGGCGTGGAGGTGTGTAAAGCTGTAAGAGTGGCTGTAATTTTGCTTGTCACGACGCGGAGCAATCTACGTCGTTTTTCACGCTCGTATCGTTTAATTTATATGGTTTGAGGAATGTGGATATAGGGAACGGGATTTCGTTCATTCAGTTCGACTATCGGTATTTTTATTGGAAAAATAAATATAGAAGAATGAAAATTTAAGATCAGTAATTATGTTTGTCTTCTGTGCTAACAACTATATCGAATTTATATTTCCAATGTCGATACTCTAATGAGTGCAGAACTATTTTTATCGTAAGGGTTGCTGACCCACTACTGCTTAAATGCATAGTTTATACCAGCATAATACATGTACTTGTACTGTGCAATTATTTTATCTGTATTTTGCTATTATTCTATTATACAGCGTTTTCATCATTATTCTATAGTCAGTGATGTCAGTATTAATTAATTAACATTCATCAATCAACAAACCAAAGCTGGAATATTTTTGGTAACAATATAACTACTTAGTAACAGTTCCATAGCTATTTTGGTCGTAACTCTTAATATTGCGAACAATAATTAACGAGCATAACAGAAAAACAATCTATTAGAAACTTCTTTAAAGGAAACTTTATCATTTTCAAAAAGTACTACTTAATATTGACTGATACGAATGGATATCCATATGAATACAGAAAATAAGATAAGGCAAGGAGTACAATTACAATATGATGACGATTAGCAGAAAGCCGAGCAGTGACAGCCCTGGTGCAAGCCCAGCTTCGTCAGTTGTTATTCTTAAAAGTTGCGATAGCTCATTTTTAACATTGACCATCTTTGAACATCTTAATATTCTTAAATCCTAGAAGTTAAGGTAACAACATTTGAAAAAGATTTTTCGTGACTGTGCAACATGGGAGTAAAGTTGTAGACTTAGTCCCGCTAGTGGGTTCACTATCTGAGTGAAACGAGTTTACTTTTATTTACTGGCTATAACTGATTGATTATTCTTGAACAACGAATAGCATTATTCATAGATATAAAAAACTTCATCCACAAAAGTTAGCAAAATTGAAAAAAATGTATGATTATACATTTACTATGGGAAAGAAATTAGCCTCGGTAAAAGCTACATAAAAAATGGCTGTACACTCAGAGTATTTAGCTAATATGGTCATTTTGGCATATGGCCGAAATACCTGGAGTTACCTCATATATAACTTGATCATTTCATTTAGATCACCTAGCCATCGATAGATCGATGGATCTATTGGATAGAAAAGTTTGAAATTAAAATATAATAAGAAATGGTATAATAATTACGAAGTTTGTTTTTATGTTAACAATTTTAATTTTGATAAAAAAATGGTATCTGAGATATTCAGCGCATCGCCGATATAGAACTTTATCTCCCTACTGTCCAATATCATTGTTTTATAACATTAATCTTTACTTGAATATAACATCACTATAGTCCTAGTTTAGAAGGGACGTTAGTTTGTTAAGAGCAATAAACAGGATGATATAAATTGAATATCCAATATCTGTGGTTTAGAATCCAATATTAAACATGTTGTTTATTTTATTTAAATGAAGAAATTCTTGTTAATTAAATTATAGAGAAGAATAATAATTGTACATAACAAGTGGTTATTAAAAGTTGTTAAAATATTAAAGGTCGAATAACCAGTAATAATTATTAAAAACTTATAAAGGGTAGATATTTATATAGCGCGATGTAACAATGAACGAACTTTAATTTTTAATTTAAGTGTATATCGAGTAATTGCTACTTCAACGTGAATTCTTGCTTTTATTATAAAAATCCAGGAATTTATTGACCGAATGCAAATAAGAAGATAATACGACCGACGTACATGCATAAAGCAAAAGAAAGAGATGGAAGAGAGTGGAGTAGAGAAAGAGATTTGGATAGTTCGCGATGGCGTAGAGAATTTGCAGTAGAGGCAGTCGTTTCGTCGCCGTTGAACTGCGTTTCTTCCATTAAGTAGAGCTTTTAGTGAAAGTCAAAGTGCCCATCTCATGGGAAGGTGTAATAGAAATTCGTTATATACTTTAACCCTATCGTTAAACGAATTTAATGCGTGGTTGAGTGATAGCGAGTAATTTTAGCAGAGTGGAGATAATAATTGTCGTTGATTGCTCATATGTTTATACTTTCACCTTAAATTACGCCTTTTATATAACAAACAATCCAGATAATTTAGAAATTCTAAATTCGCCTAAAGTAATTACGTATATGACAATTATTTAACTTCGAAATATACGCGGTTTAATACATTTTCATTTGAGTCGGAGACATACCATAACTTTGACAATGAATTAATTAAAAAGTTTTATTTCCAAATTAAAATTTGAAATTACGTGAAGTAAATGATTAATTCTTTATAGTCCCACGACACGCATAACAAAGACAGAAATAATGCCAAAAGTTTTGATTATTTGCAGAAGTTTGTTATTGCTAAAATTTTCTTGTTACAACCGTAATAACAATCAATTAATGTTTCTACAATTTAGATGTAATATTAGCATCAGAATAAATCTAAACTTTTTGTCAAATGAACATAAATTTGGATTTTGCAGCAAAGTAAATATTGTTTTATGCCCTAAAAGGTGGGATTTATTTATGTTTGTCCAGCCAAGCTAGAACTATCGTAATAGGTAAATATTTGGGTGTTGGTTTCCCGGGCTCCCCCTACGTCAACTGCCTCTTTGAGTGCGAGCGGACCGCAGGACATCAAGATCGAACGTGACCACGCCTTTCGGGATTGGCCTAAATACGTAGCCGTTCACGAGTAATCAAAACGACGCGCGGCTATTAAAAATGCATTTTACGATTTTTCCGTGATAAAATTTACTGCTTTTGAATTTTTATGACAATGGTTAAATTTATCTCGTAAATGATATCTCCCATATATTTTTGAACAAAATGTTTTTCTAGCTCAGCAGGTCGGCGCGGGTTTATTATTTTATTGAAAGTTAATTCTTGTTTTATACTTTATAATACTTTCACAGGCATGATCAGATGCTCTCAAAGATATATCGTATTTTCGGATGCTACATCAACAGCAATACGTCTCGTATCGTCGTAAAACGAAAAATAAACTTAAAAAATTTACAATAGCCATTATATAAAATATATAAAATATTGTAATATTGCAAGAGCAACATCGACAAAAATCAAGAAAAAAACAATAATTTAAGAAGCTGTCTTAGGTTGAGTGCACTTCTTTGGGTAATAATGAAATTTGTTTGTCAGTCTGGCCGCACTTTGTTGACGTGCCTTGGTGAACAGTAGCAGCAAACACTTGACGGAAGTCTTAGGATCCGCTGCGCTGCCAGGATATAGTTAAGGCGTAGCCGTAAAAGTGTTAAACTTAAGGGCCGCCGTAGGCGCAAGCTCTCTCTCCCTCTCTCTCGCGTGAGCGCACGAGGCTTCTGATTAAACGCAACTCAGTATCTACCGTCTAATCTCCGCTGGGGAATTAACTCCAAATTAATACCGAATGGTCCTACTTCGCCAGCTGTTTCGCTCGCTGTCATACGCGCAAAGTTCCCGTCCTTGCGTCTCCTCTCACCCACCCACTTTCTCTCTCTCTCTCTCCCACTCACTTCCCTTAAATCCGCTCAAGCCGTTAGCATAATTTGCATGGAGAACATCAAACTCGACGCGCCAAATAATTTGCAAAATGCGCGCTCGCGCACAAGCGAAGGTCCCGCGCTCTCTCTCTCTCTCTCGACATTTGAATATTTAGCCGAAACTTTTTGATTGTATTTGCGTCTCCCGCGGAGTGTTATGAAATATTTGAGGCCTATTCGCGAGTTCCCTAACGAAATATCCGCGCCTCCAGTCGCGCGCGAATAATTTATTTGCTTTTAATCAAATTGAAAACTCGCGCACCCGCGAGCCCAAGCGCCAGAATTGCAGTTTAATTTTGTCAGGTGATCAGGTGTTGGCGCCTCGCTGCGCATCAAAACTAAAATATTATACAAATGTAGGGCATCTATTTGAGGAGTATAATTATAAAGTAAATTTTTTTAAATTGATTAAAAATTTCATTCTGCTGTAGTATAAAGGAAACAAGCTTTTATTTGATTTCTGATGCTTTCGCTGGAAGTTTATTAGATATTTTTTTATCATTTTCGCTCGAAATTTCATTCGAAATAGTAATAAACCCACTTTTATATTATAAAGAGAAGAACAATTTCCATTGCATTTGTTGAACACTTTGTTGCATACTGCAGTCAAACTTACCTTTTATCACTGAACAAGGATATTGGAGGGGGGATATGAAAGAAAGGTAAAAAGAACACGAAATAAGAATATTTACAATATAACGTTATGTTTATTATTATCATTATTCGTGAACCACAATCGTTATCGTTTTTTGTTTTTCCTTTAAATCATTTTTTTTTGCATCGTACAGTTTTAGTTTTTCTTTTTCTTGTTTTGTTGTCTTCTATACATTTTTCCCCTAGATTTATTTGCCTATAGATACGGTATATACAAAAGCGCAGGGTTATTCGTCCATCAACTACGCTATGTTCCCAACAACGTTTCACCCGGTTGATCTACTTTACATAAAACTCTTCTTCGCCCTTGCGGCGCATTCCACGGACGTTTCTCATCGCTCAAATCCCTCTCATCTCTCACTCTCTTTCTCTCGACTACTGTATACTTAAATTCCTGGAACTCGAGCAAACACACGCATCATACGAGTATCTTTCGTCTTATTTCTTTTTTTTTTAAATCCTTTTTAATCGCAGTAATCCCTCCATCCAGCCCCCGCTACACTTTGACTTGCGCTACAACCCCCCCGACAATGAAAGTATACGTTATCAAGAAAAACGCGTTGTCGTCGCACAGGCGTGTGCGTACTACAAAATAATTGACAACAACAAAGTCTGTCATTCTCGGATCGAAAGATATCGTCTCTGTCTCTCAGCTCCAGCTGCCACAAGGTTATATACTCAAGCGTTGAAAATCCCCCCGCCCCCATCATACGTCGTCCGGATACGAGCCACGTATATATCGTCTCTCTCCTCGAAATGGTATATTTATTATATATACCGGGAATTTGATTTGATTTGCAATCGTCAACACGCGCAATAAAATAAGTTTTACAATTTCCGTGCGTTATATATCCTCTCTCTCACGCTCTCGTTCTCTCGCTCTTTCTCTGTACAGAATCGTGTATTGCACAAGATTATATATTATCGTTTAAACTTATATACCCCCTTTATTATCTCTCTCTCTCTCCCACTATATCTGCCTCTCGAGAATTAGCCATATAACTGCACGTCTCGAAAGCGTCGTTAGCTCCTGGCGATGGAGCAGCGACACATTATTATTTTTTTTTTTCTATATGTTCGGGCGCAGGGTCGTCCTCATATCAACGTATACACGAAGCCTGCGTTTATTATTCATTTATATAATATTCGTTCTCGAACAATTAACATTGGGGTGTGTGTGTGTGCGCGTGTGTCATGTATACGGCTCTTCGCGAGCCGCGCGCGCGCGAAAAGTACACGCACACTGCACACTGCCTCCGTTTCGCGCCGCCGTGCGGGATAAAGCCGCATCGGTATATTATAATACGACGCGGTTCTACCGCAAGGCGCCGCGAGCTGCAGTTTGAGAAGACGCGGAGCGCTGCGTTTTTATTATATTTCTCTCAGAGGAACTTATGACGGTTTTTCGAAGGTGCAAAGCGCCATGGGATCATCCGTTGTCGATTCGTATTTTCGTTTTATGCTTGCCTTTTTTTCTTTTTACTCTCTATTGCCTCTGCCACTCTTTCCTCCTGCACGTATCTCGTAACTGCGATAGAAAATATAACTTTCTCCGTATTATGTGTTCTTCTTTATTCCGTATTTTTTGTTTCGTCTCTACACAGATTCGCGCACAATATCCGACAGAACAGCCCTCCCAATAAGCTGTGAGGCAGCTTCGTCTATGGCGCGATGCTGCTTCTGCTCCCCGTCGCTCGTTGCGATGCTCGGGGAGGCAAGTAGAGTCTCAGGCCTGTGAATTCAGACGACGTTGCGCGACAGCGTTGTCTCGTCTCGCCACGTGTTGGCTGGAAAGAAAAAGTCATCTATTTAAATTCTCATCGGAAGCCTTAGCCGCCTGGCGGTAGGTGGTTGGCTAGGGTGGACTGCTCGGAAGAGCCTTCGGGTTACCTTTGTATCGCATGTCCGTCGCCATCGTCGGGCACTTGGCGTCCGGCCGCTGGAACACGTAAGAAGAGGGGGAGGATATACTTTTAGAGAAGTTTGCGGCTGGTGCGTGTGACACGCGGCGTGCGATTTTTTTTTGGAGGGAGCGTGTGTAGTTTGAATTGCAAATAAATGAGGAATATACTGACCGTTCATGAGATTTTAAGTGAAAAATTTGAATAATTTAGGTGATGATTTATGATTGGAAAGTTTGGGAATTGTTGAATTATAAATAAGGAAAAAGTTTATGGGGTGTTTATTGATGTTGAAAATTCACCTTGCGAAAATCGATGTTCGTTCGAATAGTTCTGTGGTGAAGACCTTGCAGAGGTCTAGAGTTATTCCCTAGGGGAGCTTTTGGCGTCATGGCTGAGCCTTGCATCAGCCTCCTCAGAGCGTAAAGCTACAAGAAAAATGAATGACTATATTAATATCTGTAATAACTATAACTATATGTTTGTCAAATGAAAATAAAGAAATTGTAACATGCACATGATCCTAAAAACTTGAATTACTATATTATTTCTTTCTTTATAAATCAATAATATTTATTTTCTGATTATCAGAAAAATTAGTTTGAACGAATTTTGAATTTAAGTTCAAATTTAATAAACAAAATCATAATTGAGTTCACGTTGAAATTTCGAACAAGACATACACAATGGTGGGAACCCACAATAGCAATTAAACGAAACGAATAAGACGATTTGCGCGGAACGATTAAAGTCTCATTGTTTGCGCGCGTCGCAAGTTTGTATACATATAGGTGTGTGCAGAAAGGGCGGAGAGGGTGAAGAGAGAGAATGTATACCTCCTGCGCAGTGATGTAGATAGGTTTGTTGAGAATCAGCCAGACCGCCGTCTCCCAGCAGCCTGGATGCGTCGTGCTGCCCTCGTAAGTCATGTACCCGTTCGTGTCGGGCAGAAGGTCTTTTAATGAGAGATGCCGCACTGGGGCCGTGTCGCCTGCGCACAAAAAAAAAGCAACGACAACGTTATTTCAGAGCACTTTGCTTGTGAACTGGGTTAAGGGTATTTAATTCTTTTTAATATCGAATATATTCTCTAACTTTCATATACATAGTAATTTGTATGTACAGTTTATTGGTGAATTATTAAATTTCGATGAAGGAAAAAGAATGCAGTATTTCATTTAACTTTACTTGCGCTCATTATACGCCCTCATCAAGGCTATATCGAGAAATTCCTCTTATTAAGAAGCTTTTCGTAATTACGCCGAATAGTTTATGAAAAAATTCTACAGCGCGAGGAGCCGCTTTTTGTATGATAATATAGCTACATGGACTTATACATAATATATTAGCGAAAGCTTAATAATGTATTATAAGGTTGGTATTAAAAGTAGACAAAGGAAGATGTTCATTATATTGTCTTCATTTATCTTCTCGAAGGTATAACGCGAAATTTTTCTTAAAAATATCAACATCGGAATATCAGTTATAATGAGGCAATATTAACACAATTTTTTTCCTTTTAAAGGTAAATTTTACTCGACTTTCAAAGGAAAGACTTGAAAGATAACGTTAAAAAAACTATGTAATTATAAAGGAAGAGGAGGTAGAAATATTTCGTAAAATTCATGTTATAGGTTACAAAGCAAAATAAAAGCACCAATATTACATTATAGATCGAATTATTTCTTTTCATGAAAATCAGTTTCATTTTTAATTATTATATAAATCAGAGATATATAACTCTTTGATAAATAAACTTTTGCTACGATAAATTATCTAAGGTCAAAGCTAGAACCAGTAGAGCTACAATCCATCCTACGATTTCTATAGATAGCCAGTCTTTCCGTATCGATGTCACCTTAGAAAAAAAGAGGAGAGAATATCGCCGCGAAAAAAGGGCCCGCGCGCACGGAAGTGGAAAATAAATAAGCGAGGGGCTACTACGTCGGGACAACTCGAAACTCTTTATCCAGCTGGCGACATTCTCGCACGGTCTAAGCGCGCGGGCGTCTACAGCAGCAGCAGCAGCAGTAGTAGCGGCACAAAAGTGTCCCGGCGCAGTTGAGACAGTATAAATCACGCTCTCTCCCTCTTACGGGGCGAACTGCCGTGCACGCTCACATCCGCGAGAAGAGAGATCCTCTCGAGGACGCGCCTTATTTATCGATCCCCCTACCAGCACCGCGGCCTTTCATAAGGTGGCGGCGACGGCGTATAACGGACTCCTCTCGTCGCGCGCGGCCCGGCCAAGTTTTGAAATACCGTCGTTTTATACGCGCGGCCTCCTTTGAGCTTCTTCTCCCATTCGCATCGGCCCGCGGCGCGGAATCGTGCGCTCTATAGATATATATGTACTTCCGCGAAGGAGAAATGGGAAAAAGAAGAGAGAGAGAGAGTATAAGAAGCCCTGGCTTTCCAGCCGCGGAATTACGCTGCGGAGTGGTGCGGAGTGCGCGCACGCAGGCGAGAGCAAAAAGAGAAACCCGATCCTCGACCCCCGCAGCAACGATGATTGGCTCTGTGCAAACGTACGGTGAAGTACAGACGGCGATGACGCGACGACGAAGTGAGTGACGTATACATACATCATACAGCTTCCCTTTTTGTCTGTACATGTACACGCATGCGTTTTATAATGACGTGTGCCGTGGAATTTGCGAGCACACACGAGCTACATGTTTCGAGACAGTACTGAGGGAGAGGCGAATAGATATTACTTCGCGAAGTCGTGTAGTTCGCCGCGCGTTCGTTTGAAGCACGTCGAGACGACAAGTGCACCGCTGCGCCTACGTCGCTGCAGTGTAGTTGTATGTGTGTGTGCGAGAGTAACCTTGCGCGGAAAGTTCAGCGCGAGAAGGGTCTTTGTAGAAGCGGGAATTCCGCATATCTACACTTTTAAATCTGGAGTGTCTTTTTGAGTTTGCATTTGAGAGCCCGTAGGAGAAGGAGAGCGTTTGAATCACCAGCGATAAGATTTTTTTTTTAAACTCTTTTTACAAAGACCATTTCGGAAAAAAGTGGAGTAGATGTAAAAGTATTTTATCTCTAATATTAATTGGGAGATTAAAACTGCGCTTCTTTTTTTAAATTTTACGTATTAAGATAAAGTACACGTAGGATGTGATAAATAAAAATTTGAAGTTATGTAGGGTAAAAAGTTTTTTTGTGATTTCTTCGTAAATGTTGATTGTTCATGGAAAAAATATAGATATTTATAGAGAAAATACAAAAAGATCGTATTTCAAATGTTTGTGTTTTATATGTTCAGATTTAAAAGGTGGCAGAGAAAAAATTAAAAACAAATAGAGGACGAAAAAAAATTTCTTTCTATATGTTTCTAATGCTTATATTAAATAATTCAGATAAAAAAATCTCTACTCACAACAGAATGTAATTTTTTGTCATTTTCTTGTGTAAACTTTGAACATTTCCGTGAAATTTAAAAGCTCACATTATATCAACTTGATAGTTATAATCAGGACTGAAATTTTCTCGTTTTAAAGTAGAAATTAAATGCATCGCAGCTTTATGAGTATTTATTTTTGACTTAACATCATCTGAAACTTTCGTTTGCTTCAAGAAGTTTTAATTTAGCTTATTTCTTTTATGTATCTCATATTCCAAGTTAAACTTCAAAATTCAGTTTTCTCTGATTGTAAAAGAAAAATACATACTTACAAAACATTATTGCATTCCAAAACGTTTTTGCATAAATAGAACATTGCGTTATTTAATCTTTGTAATTAAAACATGCACAATGATATATATGTGTAAGATTATATACTTCGGAATAAAATATACTCTTCATAAATAGTTATGTAACTCTATGAAATATCTGTATATAACCAGTCACAACAGCCCTCTCTCATCGCATAAACCGAGCAAACATTGTCGGAGGAAGAAATAACAAACCAGAAATACATCACACAGCTGACAAATAAACGAGGGCCTTTATGTGTATTAATGGTAATCCCTTACATTCAAACTAAAGAGGCCTGCTAGCCACACTAGATATCCATGACCCACAGACCGTGCTCACTTCACGGAGGAAAAAAAAATAACCGCGACAGCGGAGGAAAAAAAGCGACAAAGCGCGCGGACGTTGAGAAGGGAAGAGAAAAAAAGGCCGTTGAGGCGAAAGGGAACCGAGCAGCGTCGGAAACATATAGCTCACTGGGAAACGCAGGGGTATAGCCTCGCGCTGGGCGAAAATGACAAATAATAAGGAGATGCGCGCGTCGACCACGGCTAAGCGTAATGCGTGCGCGCAGGGATGTCCGCGTGATTAATGAAAAGCATTAATTCCGCGTGCACGCGCGGAAACTGCCCCCCGTGCACGAGAGTGAGGTAGAGTGCGACGCCCCGAGAGTGAGGGAGACAGTAAGGATGGACTGGTCGAGAAAGGAATAGCTTGGGAGAAAGAAAGAGGAAGAGCGGCGGGAAAAAGTTGGCCCGCGAGTAGAGTAGTTGCGAGAAATAAGCGATGCCATTCTCGAAATGGAGGGAGAAAGAGAGAGAG
>JAPYZO010010525.1:0-10779 GCA_030522905.1 Torymus flavipes | reverse complement strand
CATGTCTGTTAAATGTCATTTACCCCATCAAAAAGTTATAAAAAGTAAAAGAAAACACACTGGAAGCTAATGGATATTCTCGGGACTACTTAAAGTGTACTCGACTATATTTTTCATACAACCAGCCGACATATTTTATACCCTCCTCTCACAGTTTTCTCACAAAACAAGAGCCGCACCACGACTTCTTTCGTCGCCCCCTTATCGCATTAATTTCATCGTACATTAACTCCGTTGCCTCCTCAGCCAAGTAGTACTACACAGCCAAAAATCCAGCAGTCACACACCCATCCCACCATCTCACAATCCTCTATCTCACTCTCCTCTACATTTTCCTCATTTTCGCGGACTATACTCCCCCGACTCTGGCGAATAAGAGCAAGAAGGTGAGGCGAAGAGCTAGAAGAAGAAGACGCCGTCGCCGCCGCCGCGACAACGGCGGAACAGTTGTTTTCATCGTCGTCGTCGGTGTGCGCGCTGCTAGGCTCGCGCGCTCCTCGTCGTCTACGCGTCTGGCGGCGAGCCAGGTGGCCGAGCCGCCGAGCTCGACCGAGAGGGTGGCCCGAGCGCCGCCGAAGCCGCGCGATTCGGCGTCCCGGCGTCGGAGGCGTCCGTCAGTGCGTTTCTGACATGGCTGCAAGGCGCTTCCGCGACGTCTTCGCCTCCCCTACTCTCGTACTAGCGACGCGACGTGCCGACGATCAGCAGCAGCAGCAACGGCAGCAGCGCCGGCGCGTTCATTATCACTAACGTAGCTCGCCTCTTCTTCGACTCTCTCTCTCTCTCACACACGCGCTCGCGCGCACGCCTCGCTCTCATTCTCTCTCGCTCGTTTCTTCCTTTCTCGTCTCACACGCACTTGCTCTCTCTCACTCTCACCTTTATCCATTTCTCGTCTAATCTCATCGATCATCACTCGATTAATTAATTTATTCTATCTACTCGACTCTCGACGTTTTGTTATTAAAACGAATCCAAGCCTTCGACAATCAACCTACAAACGAACATGTACTACAACGAACTCTGAATCTTCAATGGCAAAGTGAAAGTTTTGGTGTGTTATTAGTTTTAGAACACTCGTTCAGTGAACCTTGTTACCATTGTTGACTTGATCCTCGATTTCCGGTGTACAGTTATTGTTAATGAATGAACTCCAATGGATTGGTAGTCTAGTCAGTGATGTTCAGTTTAGTGCGCGTACGTTGATCCTTGACAAAGGACATGAACAAATGAGAAGATTTTCAACGTCTTACATGTTTCTTTTTTGGACAAAGTAGGAATTGCAAAATGTAAAATCCAGGACATGCGATGCACACAGACGCATGCACACAGAGACAGTGCAGTGGACATGTGCAATCGAACGAACGAGATGAATTGAGAGTGTCAGCGCTCGATCATATATCTATATAACGAACAGAAAAAGATCATTCCCAACGTCAATGAAAAGTGCATTCCTCGAGCGAACGTTGTTAGACGATGAAATAACTAATTGATCGCTTACAAGATCACGGACCAGATAGAGAAAAAAGAAACGAAGAAGAAAAAAAACGTTTATTGTATAATATCGGAGCAACAAGAACCAATAAATCACTCGGAGTAAGAACCACTTAGGACCTATCAAACGTTTATAGACACTTAATTTATAAGTATATAGTGGTGTAACGAGTTCAGTGTGGAATCGAACGATGACAATGAACGGCTGAGGGAAGAAGAAGAAGCCGGTGCGCAAGAGAGTCGTCGTCGTGCGTGTGAGTTTTTTATCCATCTCGCGAGAAAGAAGAAACTGAATGAACGATTGACTGTGACAGAAGTAGTAGTTATATAGCAGTGGTGATGGTGACGGTGGTGTTATCCAGCACGCGTTGACTTTAAGCCGACGACACGAGAGACGATTGCGAAGAGAGCGGCGTCGTGTTTCGATCCAAGTTTTTCGTTTAATTTTCGGGGTTGAGGAAGAAAAGGAAAATAATGAATAGTGAGTAGTGCGGGTGCGGGGCGATGGAACATCGGTGAAGTATCGAGGTCACCGCAGAATGCCTGAGCCGAGGGCGAAACGCTGTAAACACTGTGACGGTATGCAGCTTTGTGTGCATCGAGAGTTTCCGACTGAGAATATAAGCAGCGTGCGCTTTCCTAACTGTTGAACGAACGATAAAACAAAACGCTTGAACTGCGCGAGATTTTACGGTGAAGACTTAACCTTGTGGCAGTTGTGTGTTAACTCAAGCCTCTCATTGACTATAATATGTTTCTCTTCTTTTTTTATACAAAGCAGTATTCATGTGTTGTGTTATCTTGATGTTGTTCCACTAACAAATATTAACAAATAAAGGTTTGCGTTTTCTACAGCAGCAAACCCCCTACCTGTATTACTGGTGTTTAATTTTATGCATATATCATATATCTATTAATATTTTATATAATTTCAAACTTGTGTTTATTATTAAGTTTCTGAACGTTTAAATATAAATGAAATTATAAGTTTGGGAGAATTGTTATTGTGATTATCGTAACAGTATTACATAATCGATTTAAGTGAAACTATATAAGTACAAGACATAAGTGCATTTATACCGTAATTGTCGTTGATGCCCTCAGGATTATACTTTAATGTGCTGATTTTTTTAAATTTATTCTTATGAACTTCCAAAAATGTTTTTTTTTTATAAATCAGTATATTTGATATGATTGACTTTTTGAAACAAATTTAACTATGGTAACTTAACATACAGATGTCACGCTATATAGAAACATTAGAACATAAACGCTACATGAGAATAAAAATTTTTTCAGGGTTTGATATGTGCTAATCGTTGAAAAAATTATTCATGATTTAAGAAATTTAGCATAAGCGAATTCACAATATTTTAATTTACATATACCGAAACCTTAAATAGTCTTTGCCAAAATGTGTCGATTCATAGTACAGTCATTATCAAATATTTTTTACCAAAATGTGGAAGAACAGAAGAACTAAACTTAGAAAAACAAATTCCTCTGTACTAGTAATAATGATAATTATTACTATAAAACTGGATAATGATAATTTTGATTTGAAAACACCATTTTAACGATAAAATATACCAACAGACGCCAATAACAAAAACTGAAAGTCTCAAATCACACGTACAAATGTTCCTCATTCGAAACCGTCAATTTGCCCATCTTCATATATAACATCAGTTCAAAAGCCCGAACGCGTCGTGATGTAACAACTCACCGGCGCAAGTGATGTAAAAGGCTTTATTTTCGTGCGGTGGGCGCATATTCCCTCCCAAATATATAACAAAACACTTTTTCTCGCTCGTGGCGGCCAAATTCCGCTGGCAGAATAGCGAGGCGCGCGCGCCGTTGATCAGGGGGCCGCTTTGCTGCCGCCGAAAGAATCGAGCCTAGATTCCCCTCGAAGCGGTCAGTCGCTCGGGGCAAGAGAGACAGAGACGCATCCGCAGCCACAAGAAGACTTCTTCTTCGTCTCTCTCTATCTTCTTCCCTCTCTCGCTCTCTGTCGTTTGCGTACCGAGAGTGAAAGTAGGCCGGTACTTTCAGCGAAAAGTCAGTCTTAATTAGGAACAGCAGCCGTTTTATCTCTGGGTCATTCATTCCGCGACACTCGGACGGGCCTCGGCGCGCGCGCATTCCGATCGGATGGCTCTCGTTCGTCGCTCTCCGTGCAACCAGTCGTCGATCTCTCCTCGCTCGCTCTCCCTCTTTCTCTCTCCCTCTCGGGGACCCGCCATATATATTTTTATCTCGGGTTATTCACCCCCCTTATCTCGCACCGGCTCTGGCACCGGCTGCGTGCGCGGCGAACCCCTCTGAGTTGCCTCATCCTCTCTCTCCTTCTCTGTCTCTCTCTTGCGGTTGCACGTGCTTCCTGGACCGTCGTACTGTTTTTCCACGTGCGCGTGGTCGGTTCGATGCGATGGATGGCGCATTAAGTGGGTCGCGAAATTGGGATGAATCCGAGCGTTCAGCGAGCGAGGCTATAATGGCGCTCCGGTGTGTGTAGGTTGAGAGGAGTGGAGACGCGTGTAGCCCTCGGCTATACAGGCATGCGAGACTACTTAACGGCTCTCATTTGCTGCGTTAATTGCTTTGCAAACTACTTACCGTTGCACAAGCGTGCCTTTCAAGCTCGCTGAACTTTGTTGCAGTTGCCGACAATTATTTTTAAAGTTTGTTTGATTGTTCAATTTAATGTCGTGATTTGAATTATGTACAAATCATTTTCAAGTAAATGAAGTTGAGCGTTTTAATTAAATTGTTGTAAACTAACTGCTAAACACCCAAAAAAGATATTTTTAATAGTTACTTTTTTCCTCAAAGAATATTCATGTTATTAAAATATCGCAGATGCAAATTTCATATACTTCAACCGTTATTTTAGTCAAAAATCTTATTTTTTTAGTAATCTTCAAAACAAAAAATATTCATGAAGTAGTTTTTTCAAAACTATTGATTTGTAGTCAATAAAATAGTCAGAAGTGTCACTAAACACTATTAATAATAAAATGAAGCACTTCCGAAATATTGTTTATTTAGGTTCGTAGCTATAACTATTGTAATAAAAATGCATAGACACATCTCTCTTTCCTCTACTCTCTAGCTCGCAAATCGTATATTTCTTTTTCCAAGAATAGGAGATTACGCGTATAAAAGAATTCTAGCTGAATCATACCTCGATTATTTTGATCGCGAATCCATACAATCAACTAGAACAAGACGTTAAGAATTTGTTGACAGGGATAACATCCGTAGAAACTTTCACCCCGCCTCTTTTATTGCAAAATATTTATTTATTTAAAAATTATAACATTTTATAAAAAATAATTTACAAAATTTAAACTATTACTACTTTTACTCCTTTAACGAATAGGGCATTATATATAAATTATATAAATTTTTGTTAAATTATGTCACACGAATAACTTTGTCTTATTTTCAAGCTTGAGAAAGCAATTTAAATCTCTATCACATTCGAATCAGAATCGCATCATATTTAACAAAGGTTATGTAAGAAAATATTTTTCGTTTTTGTATCTCTGCTCTTTCCTTCAAACGCGATTCGTATAAAAGAAAAAGACCACCACCTCGTCGGAGTGGGCGTCGTCGACAATTGTACAGCGACGAACGAAAAATTGCGGTTTACGATACATAAATCTCGATCTAAAATTGTCTCTCTTTCCGTTTTCGACTATTTGCCGTCGTCCCTTCGCCTCTCCCACCGTCGTACCGTTAAAGCTCCAATTTAAATTGCCGCGATTTATCGTCACTTCTTTTTTCTCTTCATTTTCCCGAAATACCTTAAAGTCGCTGTGATTTTTCTTCAGTTAATCGCGTATTTTTAGAATCATAAGACGATGTAACGCGGTCGCGAGCGCGTGGCATCGAAAAATTACAATGCACAGAAATTGTGACAAGTGCGTTATGAAACACCATTGGTTTTAGCCGAAAAACATCGTCCCAAAAGATTGTACCCCGCAGCGTTCGTAAATCATCCGAGAGATTAGACAGACACTATGGTTTCTAAACAATTCCACGAAAGTCTAAAATTATAAAAGACTTTTAATTCATTGACACGAGAATAACTAAAAATAAATACTTTTCTTCTTTCATGAAAAGATAATAACATCCTATTGAAGGTACCATAATTTTAATCCAATCAATTTTTAATGCTTTGCTTTTTGTAGTGGAAAATAACGAAATTCACAATATTGTATTTAGGAGAATTTAGAAAATTCCGCTTTTGACATAGCAATTCTTTAGCTTATAGACAAAACAAAAGACATTAAATCAAAGGGGTTTAATTTAAATAGTTTCATCATTTGGCTATACAAGCTGCTCGTTCAATGGCCGCTAAGTCTATAATTTATTAGTTTCTTAGTTAGTTATAGTAGTCCAACTTTGACAAAATTTATTTTTTAGCAAAAAGGTTAATCTTGGTATATTCGATTAACTTTACTGAACAAATCTCATTGGTTACCCATCAGTCATTTATTCAATGACACTGGTTCAAAATTAACTTTGCCTATTATAAGCTCTTTATACTATCCCAAAACTCAACAATACATTGTTTAATAAGATATCACAAACCCAATTCATCAACGAAACTGCGCTCATTTAGAAAAAGACAGTAGGAAATGAATCCATTGGGCCACATTCAGAAACGAGCGCTCTATTATTTAGAAAATATATCCATTAAATGTGGCGCGTCGAGCTCGCGAAGTAGGAGCGGAGAGGCAAAGCAGGGGTTGCGCTCGCGCGCGAGATGTCGACGGGATATAAAAGTGATTCGTAGGTCCGCAAGCGACTCGTAAACATAGAGCCCAACAGCTGTCGATGGAAAACAAGTCTAAGTTTAGACGTCAGGACGCCTCTGCAGGGAGTGAGCAAACGTCGAGCTGCACGTCTGTGTGTGTTAGAGTGTTACGTGTCGCGAGCTTGCAGGGGGACGATATTCTATCGCGTTCGAACTTCGTATTGTCTCCCTCTCTTTCGCTGGGTCTCCAGTAGCTCAAGATATATACGAGAGGTGGAAAGAGATTGAGCTTGACCTTGAATCGAGTTTGATTTAGGATTATTCGAAAAGCGCGTGGCGATTTTTCCGTCTCTCGGTTCTTTTATTTCTTAAATTAGAGGGTCTAGAAGAATCTCGGGCCATCAATTGTAAGATTTTAATCTCATAAGGCTCCTTAAAAATTTCTCGTTCTCGTCAACGTTCTATTTTCATTTTTATTATTTCCTCCCCCTTCCTTCACAGACCTTTTACCTTGATATACATAGTAACTATCGACCCTATTTCTGTAACACAATTAGAAAGAGAAAGTCGATAACACATTACTCCAATAATTCAATAAATTTAAATTTCAAAACTTATACATATTTCGTCAAACAATTCAAACTAAAATCACCGAAAAATTGTCGTAGAGAGCACAAAATACCACAATTTTCCTACACACACAACAACTAAAAACCATTAGCAGAGCGTTAAAGACGTACGATGCATAAACTGTCTCCCTCAAAAATTCAAAATACACCGACTGAGAGCGAGAGGAAGAGGAAAACGCGCGACTCATCTCTCGCCAGAGAAACTCACCGCACGCGCGACACTTCGATTTATCGAGGCTCTTCACTCTATCGGTATAAAGCCGCACGCGCGTGCACACACGTGTGTCTGTCGTTTTGGCAGTCGTCTATACACTCTCTCTATTTCTCTCTCGCTTTCGCGCTTGAATCGGTGCACACATAAGCGCACGCAGGACCGTCGTTCTCGCTTCGGTATATATATGTGCAGCAAGCGCGCTGCGCAGCTTAACGATCGACCAAAACGAGCCCGGCAATAACCGAGCCGTGACCGGTGTAAAGACGCTGACGGCGGGGGTGCAACCTGATTTACGAGGGTTGCCGAGGTAAAATGGCGTCAGCTGTGTGTGTGTGTGTGTGTGTGTGTGTGTGTGTGTGTGTGTGTGTGTGTACCTCTCTCTCTCTCTCTCTTTCGGTTACGCGACGAAGTTACGGCAGCAGACTCGAAGTCGTCGTCGTCGTCGTCGGGTTCAGCCGCCTTGCTTCTCTCTCTCTCTCTCTCTCTCTCTCTCTCTCTCTCTTTCTCCTCGGAAGAGAGAGATTGTGAGCCTTTGGCACCGTTGCCTATCTCTCTCTTTCTCTTTCTCCGTTCGCGCCGTTTCGATTATTTATTGGGATGGTATGCGCGATGCGTGGGCAGCAGCAGCGGCAGAGCCATCGCGGAAACTTGGCTAAGCGCCAAATCGTCGCCTGCCTCTGCGCGACAGCTACTCCCCGACTTGTACGCATACGCACTCGCGACCGAGCGAGCACACCTTCGAAATATATCTATACGGGAGTGAGAGACTCGGGCAATCTTCGGTCCTTAAGGCGAAATGTCATTAGTGGCTGGCTGTAAGGAGTAGAAGACGCGTCCGGCTTGGACGCTTGATAAGTTGACGCGATTTGAGAGATGGAGAGGCTAGTCATATTTTGCGGGTTTTTGCTCGTTAGGTGAGAGAGGTGTGTGTATGCGTGCGTGTTTATGATCGATGAGCTCGATTGGTGGCTGGATGTGGCATAAGGGGAAAAGCTGGGAATCTACTAGGATAATATTGATTCCGTGTGTTTGCGCAAATAAGCGATAGTGGAATTGAGGTTTCGCGACGAAAAGGCCGTTGGTTATTATTGAAAAAAGCCAATGGAATTTCATTGTCTATGAGTACTTTATCATACCAAACATTACATTAAAACTATTGAATAGACAATCGACGTAAAATATACGTTGAATTATCAAACTTTTTTTCATCATTCTGTATAAAGCAATGTCTATGTTCTTTGCGTAAACATTCCACACCAAAGGATCTACGCTCTTTTACCAGTTAAACGAACATTTCTTCGGAAAGCGAAAAGTATGCGAAAGAGAAAGAGACTAGAGAAAAAGAAACAGAGAGTCAAAACTGTATATAAACGTGCGGCAAAAGAAAAACGTCTCGGCCGATGATGGTGTAAGTGCGTCGCTATCGGCACATCGGACTACTGTTGCTGCAAGCTGCTGCTGCTGCTGGCTGGATCAGCGACCTGTTTATTTTCGCAGCAATGCCAGGGTGAACGTTCGGCCGAATGTTTACCTTCGGCCATCGGGCCAGTTCGCTTTTTTGAGCTTTTTGCTATTAGCGTACGCGCGTGAACTTGGTTACAGGGAGAATTCGCGATGATGTTTGCGTCGGAGCTTTTTCTGCTTTTACAATGTGGTTACCGATGTTTGATTGTACGTTGGAAATACTATAAATAGGAATATATTTTTTGTGTGATTTTAACTTTGTTAACAATTTATTGACATTGATATTTTATGTTGTTATTGCGAATTTTGTCTTGTTATCTTAATATTTCAATTGTAAAAATAAAGTTATGCAACTTTGATCGATATATTGCTTCCGCTTTGAGATCTAAACAGTATCTTATTCAATCGCTTTAAACTGTCCATGCGGAATTGCATAATCCGATGATCCTCTAAGACAAATGTTTTTCTTTTTATTTAACTTTGTTTTATGCTACCAAGTGACATGAAAAAATCTCTCTCACTTGAACAAAAAAGATATTTTCTTAATGCTTAATATACCACTTCCATTGAACCTTGGAATTCATCCAAATATTACTAATTCATTGAACAATTTATTTTTTCTCTCTAAATTCGTCAGTTTTCTTTTCGCAATAAATAGAAAGAACACCACTTATCGTATAGTCCCGATACAAAAATAAAGCTGTATCCACTTAGAAAAATTACTGACAAAAAGAAAAACATTGATTGTATAATAGAATACAGTTTCGAACCAACTGCCACTATTCAAGATATACACGCGGCATAAATCACTGTACACACCGAATTGAAAATAGCAGCTCGTTGCTCAGCCTCTGCACCCGTTTATTACCCAAGCGGGCGATAATTGTTATCGGATTTGCAAGCCTTGGCATTCAGAAAGCTACCGCCGTATCTTCTAAAATTAAGACACGCGCTTTCCGTCTCGACGAAAATCGCTCTCGATCCCATTGTTAAGATAACACACGCCAGTGCGGTTGGGACTTTCGGCGCAGATTTATTCGACACGCATCACTCAAACATTATACATCCCCCACACATACACACACACACACACGGGGCTAAAGTTAGTCGCTGCGCGAGACGCGCCCGTTTACACGAGGATTTATTGAGCTTTTTTACGAGTACTTGTTACCTGCAGCAGTCGCTGCCGTTGCCGCAGACACACAGACACTGACTCTCTCGCAACGGGGGGAAATATAAAAACGGTCACCTTGACGCATCGCTCTCAAAGTTCTCTCTCTCTTGGGCTCGGCTCGCGGCGGCAGCGGCTTATATCGGCCTTTTATTTGCCTTCCGAGAATCCCGATGCATTTTCGGCATCCGCGTAAAGCTGCTTTAATTAGGTGAATTCGTTAGCTCCGGTTTAGCGTATATTCGCGAGCGCGCGCATTCGTGTCCGGCCCGCGCGTAGCACCGGCAAAATAAACCGCCGCGACTTTATAAATAGTTGTGTAAATTTCGTCCGGAGCATGGGATTACATGATTATTTATTTGCGCGTTTTATAAATATAACTCGTATTAACGCTGCTCGCGTCGGTGTATTATCTTCCGAGAAAAATCTGTATTATAGTCGCATCTTTTTTTCTGTCGAGTAGGTCGTAAAAGGTTATATCGTCATTTTCGAGCGATCCCTAATTAATTTCATTAAGCGTTACAGCGATTAATTATAATACAATAGATCGTTTTCTTAATTTCTGTGTGCCATAATCTTTCGAGCGATGAATAATCCAGGAAGTATGTATCTTACAGTTATCGCCATAAATATTGCATGAAAACCGTCTTTATGATGTTTTAATAAGCGCCACACTATGTTCGTCACTTAGCGCGAAGGCATAAGAATAGCTGGAGAGTGACTAATATTTATTGACGATAAATGCCGTAGTCGCCTCTTGTGAAATTTGTTCCCTGTGGGACGCGCGACATTTAGAGTTAAACTTAACTCATTAGCATTTAAAGTTTACGTAATTAACATCAGCAGGCTTTTCTTTCCATGATAAGAATTTCACATTTTTAAATTATTGTTAAAGTTAATAATGTCTAACATTTCATATAAAATTTTTACAAATTAACATTTCCTTTTCACATTTCTCAACTTCTAAAATCATTATTTACAAATACGTCGCTAATACCTTTAAAAATGCACAGTACTAAAAGATAGAGAGAGAGAGAGA
>JAPYZO010010524.1:0-11994 GCA_030522905.1 Torymus flavipes | reverse complement strand
GTGCGAGCTGCAGCTTTTACTTTTGGCCCATTGTTGACAAACTTTTACAGGGAAGGGTCGTCATAGTGTGAAAAACATTAGAGAAACATCTTTCATTTATATTGTATATGCAGTTTGAACAATCGCACGCGTTAAATAATGACGAATGATGGCTGTGGAAAAGTTCGAGCAGGTGATTTATTTTCCTATATATTAAGTAACATTGTACAACTTGTGATTTTTATTTGCGAAAGACCCATGGGAAATGATGCAAATGACATTTGACAAAGTTTAAAGGTTCCCCGTGATTCCAAAGTTGAAAAAGCGATTACCCCGCGAAAGTACGGACACACTACCGAATTATCTCGGAATGCAACGACCTCACGACCTCTCTCTCTCTCTGCGCGGCGAAGCCTATACGTAGACAATCGATCGCGCTGCGAGCGCGCGCACAGAAATGAATAATTCCGATTCTCAACTAGCAATCCTCCTCCCGCCTGCTGCTATTTCTCGAAACGGCGCCGGTAATCGGCGTGCGCGAGCGCACTACCTCGACTATGCGCGCGCGCAAAAGAAGAAGCGCAAGAGCCGAGGGAATCCGGCCGATTAGAGTAATTATCATCGCGCGGTGCAGCGATAATTCACTTATATACATCCCTCTCTCTATCTCCCTCTCTCTCTCGCGAAGCGAATCGCATCGGCTAATCGGGCTCGGCCAATAAGCGTCACGCTCTCTCTCTCTCTCTCTCTCTCTCCCTCTCTCTTTCGCCCTGTCGTCGTCGCCGTCGTCGCGTCTCCTTCACTCTCGCTCGGCCATCCATCTCTGCCTCGTTATTACTCCGGCGCTCGCGCTCCCCTATTGCACAGGCTCCCTCTTTCCCTCTCGCTCGCGCGCGCCTCGGTAATTCGACGAGTCGTCACGTCAACTTGTTTTCTGGACTCTCTCTCTCTCTCTCTCTCTCTCTCTCTCCTGGTATCAAAGGTCATTTCGTTCCCATTGGCCATTTCCCTCTCCCGCTTGCTTGCTCGCCGGCACGAGAAGAATTCCGCCAAGCAGCAGCCAAGCTAACTATACAGCGCGTGCTCTCGCCGTGATAGGGACGGAGAGAGAGAGAGAGGAAGAGGGAGAGCGCGAGAGGGAATGAGAGAAAACAAGTGGATTGCACCGAGAGATTGCGCGAAATCATTGGCCCGTACGGAGGAGAAAGAGAGCGTGCAGGAGAGCGCGGGCGAGAGGAGGAGGAGGAGGAGAAAGGGAGCAATTATTTTAGCGGCGCTTCGTTCATTTCGTTCTCTGCCCCGCCGGCGCGCAGGCGCGCGCGCGCGAGCGAAGCGAAGAAGACGAAGTGAGAGGAAAAGGGACGGAAGGAAAAGCGCAGCGGCGCGGCGCGATGAACTCGAGACTTTTCTCTCCCTCGCACTCGTGAGCTCGCGATTGCGATTTTGTTAATTGGATTTGCGCGCGAGCGCGAGAGTCGCGGAGGTGGATTTAACGCGCACGCCTGCAGTTCGTCTCGTTTCTGCTCCTTTGCTTCTTCTACTCTCTGGACCCCGCGCTTCGCCAGTAGCGAGAAGTATTGCGTCTTGGCGCCGCCGGATGAAATTGCTGAAAGTGCGTTGCCTTGGCAAATCAGGGCTAATTGATTCGAGGGCTCGTTCTTTTCTTGCATCACTAAACCTTCTTGGACGATGTTTTACAATGACTCCAGTAAAGAGTTACTTGTGCAATTTATCTTGAATATAAAAAGAATGAAGATTACAAGATATGCACATCTATATATGAATTTCACAAGGTTCGTGACTCGTAGCCATTGAATTAGTAACTCGCTACATTCGACATCGCCACCGTTGAAAGTTCCCGACATCCGCGATCAGAAATATATATGGATCACAGCAGTATACTGCGCTAATGATTGAATCTAATCGCAAATGTTACCTAGCTTTAGAATTTCTCTTCTTAAAAATAGGCAATTTCTGCTTCGCTCGCTCACGTCTCTGTCCATGTCGAAACAGCACGCGTGCGCGAGTCGCGTCACTGCTAGCGGTCGCGCCTCTCTGTACTCGCAAAGAGAGAGAGAGAGAGTGACATTGGCAGGAATGTCTCAATCCGCTAATCCGGCGTATCTGCGGCTCTCATTTCCATCGGCAATTCTTCAGACGCGGCGGTGCGCGAGCATAGGGAGAGAGAGAGAAATTCCAGGGGTCGCGCGGCGACTGCGCAAAAGACAGCCGATGGGGACGACGCACGCGGAGAAATAGAAGGGCATCGCTGCGGCGGCGGAGAGAAAAGAGGGAGAGAGAGAGAGAGAAATTGCGAAGGAAGCTGCTGCAGAGGCAGAGAGATCTCATTGTTGGAAGGGCTAGCTGCTGAGGCTCTGTCACGTTTCGAATTGCACGCACCGTGACTTTCCTGTCTACGCGCGCGACGTGAGCCCGCAGACAGGCTTCGACTCCCCCGCGGCCGCCGTTACTGCCTGCTGTAGCTCTGATCACAGCGCGATCTCCCCGTCCTCTCGCTCTCTCTCTCTCTCTCTCCCGTCCAGATCGCGGACGTGATCCTAACTCTCGCTCCTATATACACCGGTGTGTGCCCTTCTATCGAGATGGGAAGCAGCGACTGCGTGATTCCAGTATAGAGCTATATAGCTGCGCAGGAAAGAATGCCGGGTGTAATTGATTGACTGATTGATTGGCTGATTGATTACCGAGGTTCGCCATAAGCATATATAAGGTTAGCGGATTATTATGACCATACTTGCACGACTTACAATGGTCTGACAATCGTATGCGTATAATGGTTATACTGAATTATTTTACTTACGCATAATATACTTTGATCAGAAGAGGAAAATGGTAAAATATGATCTAGTAACGAAATATGAAAAGGAAATTTTACTTACGTGCGGTCAGTTTATAATTTCAGAATAATGCCTTATGCATGCACGGTGAGAAAGAAATCAGTAAAAATGACCAAACTGTTAAGTAACCATGAGTCAGATCTGAAAACCCAAAATTTTTACCAAACTTTTTGGCACTTATTACTAAAAATTTTGTAAATTTCACAAAAAGATTAGGAAAAATTGACAAAAAGTTTGGTAAAAATTTTGGGTTTTCAGGTCTGACGTATGTGGTTTCTCGACAGTTTGGCCATTTTTGCTGATTTCTTTCTCTCCAGCGTAGAATATGAAATACGAAATAAACGATCATACAATATATACAATACGAAATAAAAAAAATACAATATAAATAGAAAAATTACGAAATCACTGTCTATATCTATATGAGTAAAATGAAAATTGAGCAGTCGTGAAGATCTAATATAAAATAGCATTTGCTGCAGTACTGCAGCCAGGTCACAAGTGCGAAGAGAAAACGCACACTCTCGCTGGGAGAATTCTCAAGTCTCCATAAACCGCAGAGCCCTCTTCCGAAATGAAGAGACGCGCTGCAGCTTCCGGGCGCGCCGCGAGCTCTCTCTCACACTGTGCGAAAATAAAGCGGAGGCTAGGTATATAGCCGAGGTCTCGAGACGAAAAGCCCCCAAAGAGGCGAAAACGAAGCGGCGGCGACGGCGAAGAGCGAGAGGGACAGGCGGGAGATAATGCGCGAAAGGTACACACTACGCGCTGCGGGAAAGAGGGAGACGCGAGAAAGGTTCGAGAGACGCAACGTCGAGAGAGGGAATCTACGGGGAATCGACTGATACGCGAGATTTCCGCGCGCGATCTTCTCGAGAGAGTAGTCGGCAAAACCTCTCTCTCTCTCTCTTGCAGAGAGAGAGATCTTCCGCCGTCGCTCGCGATCGCTCGAGCTTTCGATTAATCACGCGCGCGAGCGAAGAAGCGCCCGGCTGGGCTAGCTAGTGCGGGGCACTGTCCTGTCGCTCCTTGCGCCCGAGCGCCGATGGGATTTTAATGAGCGGCAGAAATGAATACGTTGCGCTTCTGAATGTAAATTGGCGGATTTGCATAGATCGCGCGCGGCTTTCCTTCCTTCTTTTTCTTTTTATCTTTCTTTACTTGCGCGCTCGCGCCTGCGAGGCTGCCCGATAGCTGTTATTAGATGAGAGACGTTATTTTTAACTTGCGCGATCAGTTTGCGGCCGGTGCTGCACTGAGCTGCGTGCGTCAGATGCTTGTTTATTCGGTGCGTGACGGCGCGCGAACGGGCATGCGATCTTCTGATTTATTGATTTAGATGCGCGGCGCGAAACGTAGTTATATACACTTTCCTTTCCCTGTTCCATGTTTATTGCGCAAATGAAATAAATTCGCGAGTATGCAACGCACTTTAAATATATATTATCATAGGTATATTTAAACGGTATATGAGTCGGCGGGAAACTGTTAGTCCGATAAAAGTTTGGGAAACGTTTTCGTCTAAGTGACTAAAGTAGTTGGTGAGTAATTAATATATCGATAACACGTTTAAGAGCAATTCTTTATCTGGCAATCATTGCACAAATGGCTAATTGTGAGATTTAATTCGATCGTTTTAAAATATCTAATCAAATTTATAGTCACTTTCGTCTTTATATTCTTTCAATAGTATAGAGTTACAGTTAAAAAATTTAGTATCTACTAGATCTGCACTTTTGTTTTCAAAATACTAAAGACTTTGAGTTTCTTTTTATTAAACTACATTCAAAGTATTCCAATATTTCGCGAAGTAAGAAGTATAATATAACAAGAGAATGCATCGTTTCCAAAAACTTTAAATTAATAGTACAATTCACAATTTGTAAAATGGGTTATACAACACTAAAACTCGGAAATCTTTTTTAAATCACACAAGACAAATCTTCTCTGACGGTAATATTTAATTTTGAGCATCTATATATTTGAAATTGAATTTTTAATAAAAGTATATTTCTGTTTTTATTCCAATGCAAGTAATTGGCTTCATTATGACCGTGGCACGAATTTCATGGCAAATCGCCAGTTCGAAAAGTGCGTAACGCATTTACGCTGAAATCGGTCGAAGCGGATAATTCGGCAGCATTAAATTTCCGGCGACGACCGACTGCAATTGATTTACGACCATAACGATTATATGAGCATCCCGTTACCCATCGTGAATTCCTAAACATTATTATATCGGTTCACTGCACATAACTGAAATATGTAATCAGTGTAATCATTGTAAATCCGTTTTCCACACAGATATGAAATTATTTATTATACTAGTAAACATTAATAATTTTATTACAAGTCAATGAAAAATATAGATAACGAGTAAAACAATCGCTACAGGAAAATGATTTTTTCTCCGAACGTTATAATTTAAAGGACCATTAAATTCTATCACGCAGAGGCGTTTTGTAAAGACGTTCAAAGCTATGGGAAAAAGGGCTAAGCCGAGCCTAAGCAGAAAAGAATATTTAAATATAGAAAATATGGTAAACCGCGTGTAGAAGCGCGTAAGCAACAGGGACAAAAAGTTAATTCGTTTACACGCGGGCGCGCGCACCCTATAGCACTAAATCTTCCGTGGCTCGGGTGCGCAGGCGGTTGCTGAAAAACGCAGTAAATAAATGAATCATCGCGGAAAAAGGCAGCTCGCGAGCACGCGTTTAACGACGAAAAGCGCCTGAAAAAGCACTTCTCTCTCCCTCCCGCAGCGGCTCTCTCCCATCTTCTCTGGGAACGCGCTGCTCCAGCTCTCGGGCACGCGGGGCCAATTTAAAAAAGATAAAAACCCGAATACGCACACTCACGAAGCACGCGCGCACGCGCGTCAGTCGGTCTTCTCCAAAGGTGCCGTTCACGCAGTACGCGAATGAGAGGGGGAGAGAAAACGCGCGCGGCGCGCAAATCGAGTGTGTGCAGCTCTCGCTGTAGGATGATCGAGTCGCCGTAAATCAGCCGTGTAAGTCGATACTGCGCCGCGCACCGACTCTATACAGGTATATATAAGTACCTACGCGTAGCACACGCGCTGTGTGTAGCTATATACACGCGCGGGTGTCGGGAGTAGAGAGAGTCGGCGGCTGAAGCGCGCGGCATACATTAACGCCCGGCGCAAAAGCGAGCCGCGGCCACGGCGGCGTAGTAGTTAGTAATGAAGCCGTATTGGCCGCATTATTGGTGTCCTCTTAATAACATCCCCCATCACGCTCCGCGAGATGTACTCGCGGGAGAGCGCGCAATAACAGTGGGAATTGAGTTATGGCGCGCGATGCAGCACTCGCTCTCCCGCGCGCGCGGACACGCCTCTCTCTCTCTCTCTATCTTTCTCGCTCGGCGACTACCCGGGCTGTCGTGCTTTAATGGCCCCGGAGGTGGGGATCTTCCCCCCTGATTTTACCTTTTGTCAATCAATCAAAGTCGCGGGCGCGTGCACGCGCGGGGGGAGGAACTCTTTACGCGGGCAAAAATCCACTTACCGCCCCGATTAAGGAGACGCGTGCCATTAATTTTGCGTTATTGCGCGCACGATGCCGCCGCCGCCGCCGTAGCCGCCAATGCTGTGCCTCGTATGAGGCTTAAGTATATAAAGAGGGATGGAGCACGGGATCGTGAGCGCGTGACTCTCGTGAGAAGGGACCGCCGCCGAGAGTTCCGCAAGATTTTTCATTTCGAAACTTGCACGTTCATATTTTCCGAGTTTTCTGGCAGTGATTTGTAAGCTCTCTTATGAATGTCCAAAAATATTCTCTATAATTATGATTTGATAACTTGAAGAATTTAAGGCTGAGGTCATCTCGTAACTAGCGATTGTAAGTTTAGAAAATAGCTGTATTATTAATTGTAGCAAATTTTACATAAAAGAGTTCGGTAGGTTAGTTGACTACTTACGATATGAGAATTTAATTATTTTTCGAGTTCAGACTTTAAAAACATATTTTGTGACTTAGAAAGAAAAAAGACACACAACTAAAATAAATTCTAGCTAAATTTGTGATCCAAAGGTATTTAGTATTGCGTGAAATTTCAATGTTTTATTTTAATACCCTTTTGACCCACTTTATGGATTTACATAATTTTTTTAACACCATGAATGATACTACAAGTTCATACGTCCTACTAATAGAATTGAAACTAGCTTCGTGAAATCGTCTCTTTCTAGATTAAATATATATTATTAAATGTGTTTTATAAAGATAGTCGGAAAACTGAACCACGATAAAAGTGCTGAATATAAAAGGTGTGAAATATTAGAATTTAATCAGAATGTCAAAACATTGAAATTATGCATTCATGACAAGATAAATATATTATTGGTATTATGATATGTATAAGGGCATACATTTTATACACTATATTCAACAATAAAATATTTACGAGACAATCTTAAAACAATATGACAATAAATATAGCTAAGCAATTACTTGTTTTTTTAATGTTATTGTATTTATAGAATATTTATTATATAGCTAAGATTATTAAACCTTAACAACCGCAATAGCTTTTTGAGATTAATAGGCAAGCAACAGAAGCCGATCGTTGGAGCAGAAAGAAAAAAAAGTCGCTTGCGGAAAATCACGTTGTGCCCGGCGCAAATGAAAACGACGGGATGAAAAATCTTTAATTAAACGTTAATCGAGTATAGTTTTGCCGTAAAACCCTCCGGGCTTTATCGGAGAGGGAGGGAGGGGGAAGGGGGAAGGAGGAGAGAGAGAGAGAGTGTTGATTAGTGTTTGCCAAGTGTACAACGCGCGGGAGGAGAAGTAGGAAGAGGAGGCGAAGAAGAAGAGCCTAGGTGCGCGCTCGCGCGCCAGACGAGAAGAGGGAATTCTCAGGTTCTTATTGTTCTTAATTGCGAGCACGGAGGGTCCGCGCAACATCTCTCCCAAGATTTTAATGGGCGCCTCCGAGAGAGCGAGAGATCTTTCCTCCCCCAATCGTGACCAGCCGACAATCACCGACTGCCTCTTCTCTCTCTCTCTCTCGCTCTCTCTTGCTTCCTTCCCTCTCTCCTTGCGTACATCCACTATTCTAATCGTCGGCTAGCATTCGCTAATTATCGTCTATTACGCGCCAAGTCGCCCAAGTCGGAAATTCACGAGCTTCGCTCGTCGGTCATTTTTTCGCATCTCTCTCTCTCTCTCGCCACCTGAGAACTTAATCTGCTGGATCCGCGCGCTCTGCGTAACCGTTGCCTCTTTTTTCTCTGCTCTTTCGCTTTGGAGAGTCGTTTTGTTTGCTTGGAGAGAGAGAGAGAGAGAGAGAGTGCGCTTTCTTTTTTACAGGGCGTAGTCCACTTTTCCGCACTGCCAGATTGATTGTGCCCTTTAATGGAAGAACTAAATGCCCTAGTGTTTATTTTTGCTTAATTTTGAGAGTTAGTTGAGTTACATTTTTTGACACGTATATTAATTCTAACTGTCGCATATGTATATAGTTAAAGTTATTAGATACAGTGAAGAACGCTTTTCACTTATTCCACGTCTTGATTATTCTGTTACATTATTGATTTCAGTTAAACGATAGTTACACTGCGATGTATCAGAACTGTTTTATTATAAAATATTTATATATAATGTACTGTTCATTCATCTATAATAATCACATTAAATATTCAACAGTTTATGTATTTATTTAATGTATATGAGGAAATCCACAACAAATTTTTTTTAAGGCTAACTTTCTGGAAGCGGTTTTTTGTCTTTTTTATATCACAAAGTATACGAAAGAAATCGTATACAATTAAAAACGTTTTTGTGAAACATTTTTTGTAAAGGTTGAAATTTTTTAAGAAAATGGAAAAAAAGCCTTCATGTTTCAATCTCAGCTATTTAGCCCAGAAACGTCTTACACACAGTTCCAGAAAGAAATTGAAATTAAAAAAAAAAAGATAGATTTGATTTGATTTTCGAAAATTAAAAAAAATGTTGATTCCTTCAAAAGTTGAAAGAGTTTGAAGTCGAAGGTTGACAAGGCATACAAATACACAAATCAACAAAGGGTGTCTGAATATGAAGTTAAGTTTCAATATTTATGTTTTTCACATGTTAGATTACTTATAAATATTCAATTGAAAATGTATATTTAGAAGATATGATCATAGAGTATAAAGAAACTATTATCTTCATTACTAGTTTTTTAAATATTTTTTATTTTAAGAAGATCTTTCACTCGCCATGTTTACTGCAAAGTGAATTGTTTTCATTATTTGAGCAAATGTTGTATTTTTGCAGCGATCGTAAAGCATGGCGAAAAATTGTTTCCTTTACTGTGCAAGGAGTACACATCATAACTTAAGTTGACTTTTATGTTCTTAATGGCTCGTCTTCTTTTAACGAGTTACGACATTCTCCGCAGTTTGAGCAATTTCAAATTTTTCATGAGATAATCGATTTTTTGAAAAATGCGTAACATACAGTAATCAATTTTAATCACCCTGAGAAGAGTGGTTTTCGCAAAAAATAATTTACATAACGTAATAAAGCCTTGAGTATCTGTTCACAACGTCTTTAGGAATAATTAATTTTATGATTTCTCATCTGATTATTTTGTTAAGTTATTTTAGACTGCTTTATAAATTTTAAGGAAACAAAGCGATATTTGAATAGAAACAATGTCGATAAATGAGCTCGTATATTCTATATGTTTTTGTAGCCATTAAATCTAAATCGAAGGACAGGACAAGTAATTATGAAGAATTTTGAACATGAGAAGACAATTGTAGAAGTAGTGGAAGGATTTTATTGTAATTAAATTAAAATCGTGATTAAATCCGGGATGAAGATATAATTATATAGGAAAGATAACGGAGGAGACTGTGTTGACAAGATTCAAGCTTATTATTAATTATTCCCTTAGAGACTGATCACTCCAAAACCTTAAAATGATATTTTGTTCAATTTTGATAGCTATTTCTTGTTTTTTTAAGTTTTGTTATATAATATTATGTTTAAATTACTTAGAAATTCCAACATATTATTTTTAACACGTTCCCTTAGAGATTGATCACTCTAAAACCTTAAAATAATATTTTGTTCAATTTTGATAGCCATTAGAAATTCTGTTTGTCATATTGGGAGCCTTTAGAGAAGAAAATTGATGCAAATGCGGTTTAATTAAAAAAATAGCAAATCCACGATTCCAGGTGTTACTCGAAAGATTCGTGCTCTCTTACCACTCTCAATTTCTGCTAGCTTTTCTTCGCACCCGTATTTTTCCCATTCAGTTCTTTCTCTCGCTTTTTTTGCTTTCGCTCCCCTCTCTCCGTTTTACGGGCAGTGCACATGCTGAATTATTCCAGGGCGATATAACCTCCACCTCGAATTTATCCCTCGTCGCGATCGACTTCGCGCTAGCCCAAGGCTCTGGAATAATCTCTTTTCTCGACTCCGCTGGGCGCTCGCGAACTGCGCTCGTCTACAATTTAGATTTTTACTCTATAAACAATATTTTTCTTCGGCTCTTTCTCCCTCTCTCTCGCACTCTGCGTGTTGCGATTTCGAGATTTGGAGGCTTGTGCGCGTGAGAATAGCCTCGTTTTTCATGCAAAATACGGATGCGAGTGCGAGAAGCCTTTTCTTTGACGCCCGCTTCTTCGTAATTGGTGCACAATCGGCGGTCCTTTTAATGAAACTTAATGTCATTGCCGCACAAGTTGTTGTGACTAATGTTGAGATTAATGTTGTCGTGGACTAATGTTGAAAGTCTTATAACCTGATACTAATGAAGCAATGGAAATCTTAAAACCTGGCAGAGCAAGTGATAAGATTCGCCTAATCTTATTTGACAAACGTTGCCGGAGACGTTGACATGAATTTATTGGCATAATTGAACAAAAAGTAAAAAGTTTGTTGAGAGAAGTAACAAAGCCTTCAGTTGTTATTACTACGATTTTGTTAATTTGTAATCCATTGTAATGCAAATATGCCATCATGATTACATACACGATATAGAAATTGAGCGTACAGAAAAAGATACGCTTCTTTCAAACATAAGTTCACATATTAGCATTAATTGATTAATAAAAATGTAATGTAAGTAATATTAGCATTAATTAATTAATAAAAATGAAGCAAAAGATGTATAGAAGTTATGCGCGGGATAAACACCCCCATGCATTATATTGGCAAAAAAGGCAATTTTCTCGCTCATGGTCGGTGGATTAAGTAGGTTAAATTTATTGAAGTGGGATGGGACCTATACTGTTTTTTATAACACACTACAGATGACGATCTGAAGTAGGAAGGAATATTGTTGATTTTATAAAACAAGAACTGGAGAAATAAAATTGTAATAAAGTATTTCAGCATAAAATCTATGTAGCTACCCCTAATTTATTACATAGTTTGAAAATTCCGCACTCCTGCAAAGACCGGAAGATTGATTTTTTATACGCAGAGGGACTTATCCAGAGTAATAAATATGGGAACATAGCATAAACAAACATAGCAGAAGCTGTCAATGATGGATGTAATGAATGGAATAATATGAATGGAATAATGTTCAGATCACAACAAAAAGGGTTTTGTACAGGATAAGACGATAATTAAATGGAACTCATGATCTCACGCATCTCATAGACAGGGGTTTACTCGCTTCAGATCAACCTATAGCCTCTCTCTTGTGAGGACAAAGAGCAATCAGCACATGCGTGCAAATTTTTAATATTATTTATTTTCATTTTTTGTAATAATCATTGGTTGGTTGTTAGCAAATATTTTCTGTGATATTTTATTTTCTTAAAAAATTACTTTTATGCTGCTGTGAGGGTTATCACAAAAGTGTTCAATATGAATTATATATTTGCTACTCTATTATTAATTGTGAATATGTATAAGCGTTTACCCTATTATTATGTACTTGTAATGTTGTATATTACCGTATATGCGGGTGAATTTAAAAAAACGTGCACTTTTTATGTCTTTACGCAATAAGTACTCAGGATTTTCAAATTAAATATTTAAACCAATTTTGGTCAAAAGAAAACTATTTTTTTTAATAATGTACATGTAAAGTCTACATTCATGGGTAAGTGCGTTTTCTCAGAATCAATATCTTAATCCCAATGAAGTATTAATAATGATTATTTTGTAAACTCTCTGGTAGTAAT
>JAPYZO010010520.1:0-10732 GCA_030522905.1 Torymus flavipes | reverse complement strand
GTTTTCAGTTAGCAACGTGTAGGTACATATACGGATTGACGTATTGGACAATTTAACATTCATTGCGCGTTACGCGATAATATACAGCTGTCCACGTATGACGCTGTTATTAATGTAATTAGAAGTTATATATTAATTTTCCGTCAAACTGTATACGCGTTAGAAATTTCGATATGTTAAAGAACAAAGACAACTTACAATTCTTAATTTTAGTTGCTGCAAAAGCTGTGAGAGAAATTATTGTGACTGGTAAAATGAAAACACGCGTAAACCTTTTCCAGCATTTACAATGCTTCGCTGATTGAAACAGAAATGAAAACACGCGTAAACCTTTTCCAGCATTTACAATGCTTCGCTGATTGAAACAGAAATCGCGAAGCCCTGCGTGCGGTATTCGCAACGTGTAATTTATCCACAAAGTCAATTTACAATATAACAATTTGCTGGAAAGGATCAGCTCTCTCTCTCTGAAATTCGATTTTTAGATATATAAAACAATCATCGTTGCAATATGTTTATATACCTACCTACCGTACGAATTTGCGCGCATAGTCCGTGTTTCCATCAACACAATATCCGACTCTAACGGAGAGGTCGCGCGCGCGCAATGAAAGTGTATTGTTTTCAGAAAAGAGTCACACTGATATGTGGGAAATTCGTCGTATACGTGTAGTTGATATGACGTTGGAGATATTATAGAGATAGAATTTCTGCGCTCCTATACTAAAATCTCTGCGCCGTGATTCGAATATACAGTATGTCTATAGAAATATTAAAAAAGTATATTATTTTCGCAGTTAATCTAGATTTATACTTAATCTTTATTTCTCGGTAGTGAACAAAAAAAAAAGCAATTTAATCGTAATATTATCTGCAGAGTGCATTTCGGGGAATACTGGAAGTTTGTTGGAAATCTTTGTTACTTAGCGTATAATAGAATTGAGGGATTTTTTTTATCGGCGATTAAATATTACTTCAAATTGTGATAAAATTAATCATATTTATTGATTTTCGACACTTATCTATATTAAATACTTTATCTTTACGAGCTTTATTTACCTATTATATTGATAATACATCGAGATTTTCTGTTTTACGATCAAACATTGAAATTAATTGATTGAAAAATGAATGTGCAAATAACATTTTAAATCCTAGATTAAATCTTCGATCAAAAAGTATTTTCTAATAATAATTCGTACAAGTAAAATCAACCCATTCGTAGAATAAAAATTGTATTCTAAAAATTTATATCTATCAACAAACACGCGTTCTTTTCTACGAATCAGTGGGGTAACGAAGCTGGTAAGAAATACAATGGAAACCTCGACAGTAGACACGTGCGCGTATATCAGATCTATTTTTCCAAGAAATCAAAAGAAAATGCGGCTCTGCGTAAAATGTATACCCTTTCTTTTTTCTAATTCTGCGTAAGTATAAAAACTCCGCCCCAGTCAGTTCTCGCACCTAAGACCTACTTCGAATTTCGGAGAACTACACCTTACACACACTAACATTGCAATTAAGACAGTTAGGTAGAATTTTCCGCCTGGCGCGTATCATCTTCCCATTGATCATCCAGCATCACCTCCTCATCCCGAGTATAGTCGGTAAGTCGACTACCTACCCACACGCCTTTCCTCTTTCACCCCATCATCGTAATGCGTACGCGCGTGCGCGCACCACCAGCCTCCTCCTCCTGCAGCAGCGCCCTGGGAAAATCAGTCGAGGCTGGGAGACGGCGACGACGAGGCGGCGGCCGCTGCTGCTGCGCCTCATCACATATACACACACACTCATTCTCTTTTTCTTCTTCTCTTTCTCTAAATCGCGTATCGATTATTCGCCGGGCCAAAAAATAATACACGAAGAGAGAGAGGATTGAGATGACGGAGTCGCGGCCGAGTCAATTTTTCGGGTGCGGTGCGGCGTGATAAGTGTATAGTGGCGCAGTTTACAAGGTGATATATAGCAACGCAGCGGCTGGATTAAAGGTATATACCATTAGAGTAGCTGTGAATAATGTGGTTGAGAGATTGATGGGTCGGTATAAACATATTGGGATGATTGTGGAGCACGTTGGGATGTAATGTAGGTTAAGACGTCAAGATCAATGTCAGATCTATAGCCCTCTCTCGGCTGGCACGCGCGCGCGCGCGCGCAAATAGTTTGGTCAGCACGGTGGTATCAGCATTTTCCTTTAAAAACATTAACGCTTTCATTCATGGTCTTGGAAAACCTTTTTAAAAACACTATACTCCGGACAAACTCCATTTCACTCTCGCGGACACAAAGCCGCACACACGTCACTAACGTTATTTGCCGCTAAAAAGTCTCGTGGCACGGAAGCGTCTCGCGATTACATTTTCCCCTCTCGAGGCGCGCACACATGCTAAAAGCGCAGCACTTTATTACTCTCTCTCTCTCTCTCTCTCTCTCTCTCTCTCTCTCTCTCTCGTGACATACGAAGCACGTGCTCTCTCTCCGCGCGCGCGCAGCTGCTTTATATATATTTTTTTTTCCTGCGTGTGTATGTGTATACAAAGCGTACAAAGTCGCGACTGATGAGCTATAATTAAAGCATCTTTTACGTCGGACATGTGCGTGAAGCGGGAACGCCGCAGCTAAATTTAATTCACGCTGTGTATATGTATTGATTATCACAAAAGTTGTCATCGTTTCCGGCGCGCTGGACGAATCTATAAATATAACCGTGAGAGCGAAAATCAATCCTGCCGGAAGGACTCGTATTTAATATACATGTAACAGAGTATAGGGTGGTGATACGGATGATGGGGGGGGGTGTATCGTTTGAAATTGCCGCTATATTGTGGGGAATTAGAAAGAGGGGTGGCTATTTCGGAGGGAAAATTCAGGTCAAAGTTTCAAGACGAGGCTATCAGCAACAAAGTTCGAACATTCCCTCGCTGTGAGGTTTCGCGTGCACAGTATAATAATTGCATGCGCTTACTTTGTTAATTGCCAAAAACTAATGTCAAATCGAAACAATATTCGGCGTTCAAAGAATGTGCGAACCTGACTCTGCATGCACATCACAGCAGTAAACATACACAGTATAAGCGAGGGAGTTTTTCCGCAGTGCGGCTAGACGCGAAAAAAAACAGCAGCGGCACGAACGTTTCGGCGCGTGTATATATATATACACACAGACCCCGAACCTATATACTTACCTCGAGCGGCGCGTGTCACGGACACATGGGGGGAGGAGGGAAAAGAAACCCGAGTCCTTCCGCTCTGCACCGCAACGTCTCCTCCGCACGTCGAGGAGAAAAAAAAATTGTCGGGGGGTGATTGTGTGTGCGTGTAGCAAGTGATAAGTAAAATGGTGGGATATGTCAGGGGAGAATAAGCGGCGGTGATATGATGGAGAAAATGGTGGCGGTTGGGTTTTTATGAGATAAATGATTGGTATACGTGTAGGTTGTTGGGAACCGTTTTGATGTGGGATATTGTAATAGGATATTTTGTATAGATGATTGTGGGAGTTGGGTAGAGTGTTTTCGTGGGTCCAATCGTTGTAAGTATTATAAGTAAGTGGTGAAATTAATAAGAAGTAGAAAAAGGTATGCTTTGTTTTTGAGAAAATTTTTTTATATAATTATTGGGAACCGATGATATTGCTCTTATCTGAACGAACATTATGAGAATTAACATTTTCTATCTTATCGTCATTAAAGAATACATTAGCGAGAAAGAAAAGAATGCCACCGGTGAATTATCATCTTATTGTTGACACAAAGGAGCAAGTCGAAATATAAACCGATGATTAAGATAAGCTACGAGCTAATTAAAACACTGAGCATAAAGGCAAAATACAAAAGTGTCGCCAAATAAATAAAGAAAATTAACCGCTACTGTTAATAGTTCGAAAACAAAACAGCCCCTCTCTTATCGCTGAAGAACAACCCAATTTATACAAAGACCCTTGTCTCACCGCGCCGCACGTGAAATAAAATCAGCGAAGCGACTGTTAACCTATCGCGAGTATACAACGGGCGAGTTCCATGGATGTAATTATTAGTCGATTTTATCATGTTAAAATGGCCTGCGACTACCGCTTATAATTGTGTTACTTTACTGCGCGCCCCGGGTAAGAGAGGACAGGTTAAAAGGATTAATAGGAGGAGAGGGTATAACGTCCCGGCGTTTGATACTGTTTACCCATTTAGGCGATTTTCCACCCTTGTTTTACAGATTGCCGTCTATTTTTAGACGGGAAAATTGCCGGATTATGTATAATTAAACGCGAGTAAATTGAATTCTAGAAGCGTTATTGCGCGTGTAATGTAGTTTAAGTTTTAACCGTACGAAATTGTCGTGTTAACTCTACAGAAACGCACAATAAATTTCCATGAAAATTCAAAGTTTGCTGCTTTTAATATCTAGTAAGTTATATATATTTATTTTCCATTGACTTAGAAAAATTAACAAATAATAATCTGCGAGATGATTCGACATAGATATCTATATCCAACTTGCACTTTCTTCAAAAGACAGACGTTACGTCTAATATCATCATCTCTATTCATTTTAAAACCACACGTGACCTATACACACCTACCACTATAAAAACGTGAAGAAAATCACGCCTCGTCCATAAATCACCATCTGTTCATCCAAATTTTGTGGCAAACTCTGTCTCTTGCGCTTCGAAAGCTAGACAAAAGCGCAACCTTAAAAAATATATATAATAACGACCTTATCGCACCTCGACGATTTCACACACCAGCCATCTATACGACACCCCCGGCCTTATCGCACCCCTGACACGACCACCACCTCCAATTTCTCACCCCGTGACCCTCCCACCCCCTATATAACACTCTCGCGTAAACAGGCGGCCGCGCGCATATAATCTGGGTCGAGATTTCGGGGGATAGAAGCGCGCGTAAACTCGACCTTGTACCGAGACGCGCGCCGCGTACGGAGGAGGGGGGGGGTGCATTTTTAGGAAATTGATTTTTTCTCAGCAGTAGCGCGCGATGTGGGTCAAGCTCAAGTGTGTGAGAGAGCGGCTATATGCCGGATCGGGATGCTGCTGCTGCAGTCGTCCACGTGGAGAAGGAGGGAGGGAGAGTTTCTTGTCTGGCAGGCTGGGGCTAACGAGTCGCAGCAGTAGCAGCAGCTTAGGGGCCTCGAGTGGCCTTTTTCTTTGGAGGAGCTGCGGGCTGAAGATGCTAGCGGTAAAAGGAGAAGCGCGTGGAGTGGAGGAGGAGAGAGGTGGGAAGGGGTGGAGATGGGAGTACGTTGGTTGTTGTCTGGGTTGGAGGATAAACGTGGTAGCAAATGTTTAAGAGAGTGTGGTGGGGAAAACACTATGTTTTGGTTAGATTTTACACGTGGGCAAAAATTGGTTGATTAAATATTTCCGTACTACTCACAAGAAGAGCTTCTCTATACTTAGGATCGTCGATTTGGCTAAAACTACGAAGGAGGTCCGTTTTTGAGACAAAAAATAAATATATAAATAAACCCCGGTTTTAGGATTTTCGTTCACTGGGCTCTAGTGAAAAAAATAAAGAGTAATTTTTCGAAATACCTATAAGGGAAACGTACAAAAATTCTCTGGTTTTATTCTTAACCATTTTTGTTATGCTGTCTTTGATTTCTTAGAACTTTCTGGGAAATCAATATTTTCATACGTATCAAAGCTTAAATTAAAATTTTTTTTATCTACTTTCCGTTTTGTGTGAATATTCAAACGCTTTTTGCTATTGACTTATTTAAGTCTCGGTGAACACCTAAGTATTTCGAAAAACTGCTATATCTTTCTTCCTAGCTCTCAATCGACAACATTCTAAAACAGGGGTTTATTTTTTTCCTCAGTTCAAAAAATGACATCCTGCAGTTTTTGCCAAATCCATGATCCGGAGTTGTCTCCTCGTCAGTTCAATCAGACGAATATAAAAATAAAAAATTGTTATTTGTTGTAGAATGAGATTTTCGAAGAAACTAGTTTTTCAGAACTATTTTAAGAACTATAGTTTTTCTTTAAAAATTCTTAAAATTAAATAAAAACCACAACGACTCTGCGCGCACAGTATACTTTGCAGTATACTAACGTTTGAGCAGGATATATTCGAGATTTTTTTTTTATCAAAGGAGGGATGTCCGAGACGTTGAAAATTTACCGAGAGCCTGGGGAAGCAGCAGCCTTTGAAGCTTATATTTTCGTACAGACTACCGTGGAAAATAAGATTTACAAGAGAATATTAACTGCGGGGAGAAATGTGGGTAAAATAAGATGTGCTTTCGCAAAGGTATAGCGTAAGCTGCTCGGCTTGACGTACTTGTCTGTTTCTCTCGTCGAGCATTTCTCCTTCATAAATTCGAAAATACGCTTTTTAAATATTTCTTTTTATGTTAGATGATTCTAATGTTGTTTCAAGTATTAACAAATTATTTTATATTTTTGTAATAAAAAGGTTAGAAAGTATTTATAAGGGGACCAAATATTATACAAGCAGAGTGGGCATTTTTAAGTACGAAATAATACATTATGATACGCACCAGTGTCATACAGTATTTTATACCACGGGAGCCGAATAACCATATTAAAGTTATGGTTTTGAGGTTAGAGTGGTATGTTTGATAAATAAAATACATTTGTACCTAGTATTTTCATTTATTTACGCTAATCAATTCACTACTACATTGTAGCATAAAAATACTGTACTTTTCTCTCAACGTGTATCTATTTTCCCATCACTGTTACATTCACAAATGCAAATGCAAAAACATATATACAACTTCTCATTTGTCCATATATTTACTCGACGTTGTTAATCACCGTGCCAATTCCGACCACGTCACCGCCACCGCTACGTTTCCTAACTTCGGCCAGAGATTAATCACCGCTCGAATCAAGCTCTCTTATACGCCAGAAAAAATTCCCTACAGCTCGCGTGTATTTTCTCCCTCGACAACCATACTCTTTACGAGATTGTTTATAACGCGTATAAAAGAAAGAAGAGAGAGAATTTCCGATCCATAAAGTCTTACCGCGGTGTACGACGAATCTACTGGGGCGTATACAGTAGTTACATCACTGCTGCGCGAGATATCGAGCATGCAGAGCGCGTATAAAGATATATATTACGGATATGCTCGCGCGCCTGGAGGAAGATTAATCTAGTTTATATATATCTATGGAGAAAAATCAAGATATTGCAGTTCAATTTTATGAAATATCGTAAAACGTTACGACAATCCGTGTGTTTTTGTGTGCTGGGGTGTACACGTCTGACTTCATTCGTAACTTTACTACTTGCTCGATCTGTGTACGATTGTGATAATATCTTGAATTTTAAGTAGTGCTATACAGAAAAGCTCTAACATATAAAAATTTATACCCGATAATATTTTGTTTGTTTTTTTTTGTCATTTTTATGGGTTTAAAGCTTTTTTTTTAGTTCGAAGATCTAGTATGCTACTTTGTTAGTTTGAATAACCGTGCATTAGTATAGTACCTTTATTAATAATTATCTGACGAGCTTTTGTGTAGCAGCTGCTATATGTAGTTTGCGAATAAAATGTAGTCTTTTTTAATTATAAACTTTTCACATCCCTCACCCGCTCTTTCTCTCCTTCGCGAATGCACACTGTACTTATACAAAAGCTATTAACACTCGAAGTGAGCGCCACTACTTGACGTCACACCATCGAACCCTTTTCCACCCGCTGACGTCAGTATTGCAAAATTTTCGAAGCTGCGCGTGATATCTTCGCGTCGATATAATTCTAAGACGGACGTACTCGAAAATTTCAAAAAAGAGATGAGAGTGACGGAAGTGGGTCATATTTTGTACGAAAATATAAAACTATTTTGTAGGTAACAACTTTTTTCTATGCAGTTTTATGCTTTTATGTAGAACGCGTTTTCAGTATATAGATATTGTTTGTTATACACTTTTGAAAACAATGGTAATACAAGATTTTCAATGGAGCTTTTTAATAAACAAACTATAGAGCGTCCTCGTGTATTGCAGTATTATTTCGACGTTCACGTTATTGAACTAGAAAAAGTTTCGAGCTTATTTACTTTTCTGAGCTCGAATTTTTCGACGATTCAGCTCACGTCTTTCTTGAGAGAAGCGTCCAATATTCCCGCTTGGAAAGCTTTGCGCGCTCGCGCCCGCGAACTTCTCGCTGCTTTCGAGCGCAAAACCAATTGGTTATATATATGTATATAGTTGGAAGAACCTCCGCGATTAAATTTCCAATTGACTGTAGACGAGAATTAAACGACGTTCATGGGGCTTCTAGCAAGCGTCGTTTCATTATACCGATTGTTAAGTATACGCTGCATTTACGTTTTGTGCAAAAAAATATCGCGTTAGAAGTCTTTTTATTAGCGTTTACATCTCACGTATATTTTTAGAACGAGAATACAACTGGTTTTCTTCGTTTTGGGTGCGTGATTCAGCCCAGGCGCGCTTTTAAAGGTCAATAGCATAAAATTTTGTTCCGCGAATATATGATTATTTGTCCTGCGGTGTCGGTCTGAGACTCTTCAGCCGCGGGCAATATCTTGAAAAATCTCCTCTTACTCAGATCCCACGAACTTTTCCAAGCTGTTTATAGATTCAACATTTGTATGGGCGTTTATAAACGTGTAAATTCAAATGATATTTGTTATTGTTTGATTTAATGTTGAGATGTTTTTAAAGTTTTGAGGTTTACTTTTCCTCTTTTAAAAGAAATGATGGTCAGAAGTAGTGGCTCGGATAGATTATTTGAAAAAAGCGCCAATAGGCATTTGAATTTTTTTTAGATTGAAAATGTGTCTTTCTCCCTGATAAACGATGGCCGGATGTTGTGAAGCATTTAAAGATTGATTTGATTGGTCTGTAACATTTGATTTTTTGTCTTAAAAACTGTATCTTATTATCTTATTATTTAAACTAATTAAAACTAAAAACTAAATCATAGTGAAAAATAGCATTATAATAAACTAAAAAATAAAATGTAGTACGCACGAAGCGAGTTTGTATTGCGCTGCATAATTTTAAAATAACTAGCTGTATTGAAAGCTTTCTTTTTTCATTTTATTAAATTTATTTATTTGAGGGTAGTTTTAATTTAAAAGTTTGATTCAATCAGTTTAAATTAAGTGATAATAACATAAATTTGATAAATAAAATAATGAAATTTATCTTATTACTGAATTTTCAATACTGAAACTTAAGAATTGGCGCCTACAACAAGCAATCAAAACAGTCTTATTGTAATGACAAATTTTACCTACCCATCACTTTTTTAAGCGAGAGAATTGTACCCTCTGTTCAATTATTTAAAAGCTTTATTTTAAACATTTTTTCTGTTGTCATGTACATCAGCATAAACCTTAAATTTATCTTATATTTCAGAAAATGTTTAACAGTATAAATGAACCCTAACAAATGACCATATTTTATAGTAAATAATATAATACACAATATCTTATAAAGTAGGGTCATCTTTTGGGTTTTTACAGTCTCTCATATCGTTACAATACAATATGGTAATTTTGACAAAACCATTAGTAGAATTTTCCAAACGAATCAACTCCAATGCGCATCGTTCCTTATATTCCCCGATAACCACGCACCATATACATTTTATCTTCTCCAGCTCCACCCATATAACTGCACCACACCAAAACGTACAGGTCAACCAACCCCTCTCAACACCCTACATCTTCATCATTCTCTATATATACATTCCGATGGCGCACGCGGAGCGCTAGTAGAAATCGTGACGGCAATGACAAAGCGAGCCCGGCTTCCGTCGATGGCGAAGAAGAAGGCGCGGAGGGTCTGCGGGACTTCCGGGCGCGGTGACGGTAGGTTTCCGGAAGCGCGCGCCTCGCATTCGTATATATACATACACCGTATCTCTTCACGCTCTCCTTTTCTATACAGAAGATGATGCAGTTTTGATTTTGATGATAAAAGCTTTTTTTATAGTACTGCTGTTGTTATATTGACCAACGATATTTATTTAATTGAAATAATCTGGAAAATTTATCATGCCACCCGAGCGTTACATCGCGCTATATAAAATTATTATAAATATATAAAATTAATGTATCGATTGATTCGTTATATTATTGCTGGTTGTTACACAAGCTGTAACGAATGATGTAATGTAAATATTTATAAAAACAGACATGAGCGTCTTATATTTAGCAATCGTAATACACTCGACTGGTGTATATAACTGCACGCGCGCGTCGAGGAGAGAAACGGGCAGAAAAAGTTGTGTAAGTAAACACACACGGATTAAAAAATCGTCATTGTTAAAAATATCTTTTTCACGAGCAATGCGTGACTTCACCGAAACTCTTTTTATTTCCCCGCAGGCGAATTTTCGAGACGAAGTTTTTCCTGTACATTGACGATCGTATTTATTGCGTGCTATATGTACAAACGACACGTGAAACCGACGATGATTGTGAAATTTTCGTTGATTATTTTCGTTACCTATATAAGTTCCGAAATTCCGTTGAAGAAAGATGCGGAGCTATGTGTATATGTAGGTATACCGCACGACATCGGTGACGTCATGACACTAATACACGCAATGAAGTAATATCTCGCTAGAATTTTAATGTACCCATATAACATTCTTAGATTTAATTTCATGCTGTGTGTGTGTAAAAAGGGACACTAAACTCCTATTCTTCAAGTCAACCATTACAAATCGTATATACGTAAAATTCATATATATA